>KN729608.1:3363-16707 GCA_000816745.1 Ancylostoma duodenale | reverse complement strand
AAGTATACGTATACTTTTGTTTTTCAAAATCTATTTGAGTTAGCTAAAACGAACTCCATTCCTAAGAATCCAGCTGCTCGCGATCCCTATTCCTTTCCTAATAGACGTTCACTCCTTCGCCCTATCTGTGTCCATCCCTGACGACTACTGGTAATTTGGAGCGTGAATTTCACGGTGCATTAGTTGCGACAATCTAAGTTCCTCTTCGACATTTAGCGATGTCAGGTCACTGGACAATATGCGTAAAAACTATCAGTGCAAAATGGCTGCTCCTGTGGCTTGGTAATGTAACCTGAGGATGGATAGCTTGAGGATCAATTGGCGAATTGATCGAAGCCGGACACCCCCTACAGGGAGAGCCTTCCAGAATCCTTCCAGACGTAGTAAAATACTTAAACCACCACACAAGGAAACCAGCACGTAACGAGCAAACAATTTCAATAATCCACCGCGAAACCGCTTATTAGGGGTTCTTTTCTCACACAGAATATGTGCTCTTATTTCTTTCTATCATCTAGAGACTAGTGGCTAGAACCCCAAAATTGCAACATGTGGAATGGACGCACTTGAAAACAATACCTCTTCTTTTTCAAAATATTTCCATGGTTCCCACTCTCACCTCGTTTTTGCTTCGTCTTCATCCTCGTATTTACGCATATTTTAGAACTTGTCCCGAAAATTAATGTTTTACATGAGGAGTTTCTCCTGACAAACTATTGCTATCCTGATGAAAGCTCTAGGGGTGTGTGCGCATAACAAGCAACTACTAGAAACTTGAAATGCCTTGGAGCTAGTCAACCCTCAAGACAGTGCTTATCTCTAATTCACATTTGCATTATTACATTTTCAAGGAAGCCAATGCCAATAGGGAGAGCGTTCCATGGATTTTCACTTTTGGCCACCGGCCCATGTACTGCTCGGATTTCGACGGAGACGACTGCACTAAGTATGAATCTATTGTAAGTTTTCCATCACTATTACTAACGCACGTTAACGAGTGACCTTTTCTGGCCCTCATGGAGAGGCATCTATAGAAGTTGAAAAAAATATTTTGAGGCGAAAGCACAAAAGTAGGGTTGTTCCTGTCGATCTCTTATCTTTGCAGATTCGAACCGGCCTTCCCAAAACACATGCATATGGACTAGAAAAGCTTTTCTATCAGTTTGGAGTTGATGTCGAAATATGGGCGCATGAACATTCATATGAGCGGATGTGGCCGGTTTACAACAGGACGGTACGCATTTAAGCTTAACCCATTCTGCCCGAACCCATTTCTGCATGGCGACCGCTCAAAGAGGAAATTTTTTTTTTGATAACCCACCCCCATGCGCCCCTTGGCCATAGGGGTATGGTTTGCGACATGGAAATTACATCTGGCGTGATGTGCCATACACAACGTAGCTATACGGGGTCGAAAAGTCGTTATGCCCCATGTGCACCACATTGTCCAGAGCGGGCCGAACCTATGTGATTGGAACAATGAACAAAAAATGTTGGTGGAGCTCTAGAGAAGTAGTCGCCCTCATAATATTAGTGGGCTGTGACGTTTAACAGTTACAACGATGGAATCCAACATCACCTCTTTGAAGTTAGGGAGCGATAAATTTGGCGACCTTAGCTGCCTTCTGGAAACGATCTTGAAGTCTAATCAGGCAGTAATTATACCGAAGAATTTTTACGCAAGCAGCATCTTCTGCCGAACCTATCGCTTCCGCACATCATAGCACTATTTCTAATTGTAAGAATGAATGATTCTAAGGAAGAATAGAACTGAATCCCCATCATTTCACAGATTTCGAGTCCTCTGATTGGAAGCTTTCTTGAAACTGATGATCGACGTAGCGGGAACCTGCTCCAATTTCATATAAGTACATATCTACAAATCTCATTGTCAGAGAATGTGTGTTTTCAAATCTTCTGCCTTCAAAATAAAAGATTTTTTTAGATCAAAAACACGGTTTTTGTGTTCTCTGCTCATGTGACCGATAAGAGTTAGATGGGAATTACCAGCCAGAACATTGTGCCATCCCTCTTTAGATTACCTATTTTGACGAGTTTGGCCAAAATTTCGCAGTCTCCGAATCCCTTGTAAATTTCTGGTTCCTCAGTAAACAATGCACTGTGCGTGGAATACGATCCAACCTTCAGAGGCCTTAAGAAAGAATGTTTAAGGTTTACAACGGAACTGTTTCACCTTATACGAACCCATTGGCACCTGTGCACATCGTCTCAGGATCAGCTGTGAGTATATAGATTTGATATGTGCATTTTGTGGTTTTGAACGTGAACATGATTAACTACCATAATTGAAACTGGATCACAGTGGGCGATGTATAATGTACGGAATGTTCTGAAATTTCAGTGATCAGAACTTCTCCACCTAAAATAATGTTTAGATGTAATAAGAAGCAATATCATGTGGAGAAGCTCTGATATCATACATCGCGGCAATTTCTGAATGCTTTATGGAACTATAATTTCAATGAAGTATAGTACCTATGCGATCCCTAAGAATCCACACCTTATGCTCCTACTAAGGGGAATATGAAGCACGCTTAACCTCCAATGTTGAATCGTTATTTAAGGGCTGCCGAGAGAATACCGATATGTTCGTATCTGATCCAGGGCCATGGAGCGCCAGGAGGTCTAGCGATTACGGTTTCGGCATCCTCAGAGTCCACAACGCTACTCATGTGCACTTCCGACAAGTTGCCGCACACAAGGTAGTAAATCGTATAGACAGCCGGAAAAGCTGTATCATGTTGTTAGTCTACTTTTAGGATGAGACTCAGGACGATTTCTGGATCACAAAACACCCTCATCACTCATATCGACATGGGCATCGGAGGTATGCACACATACTATTGCTTTTTCTTAGGCAAACCATATCCTTAATAGATATGTAAGTCCAAAATTCAAGGATGTACATAGGAGGTTGTCTCAACAGTGCGGTGCGATTTGCATTTATAGTGGGATTGTAAGCGCTGACAAAGTGCGAACCACTCAATAGGAGTTGCTACCCTTCAGTCAGTCTGTTGTTGTTTCCGAAGATAGAGACTTTTCCTAGTAGTAATATCATCATCCTTCCTCGGTCCCCTTAAAACCTTACAATTGTGAAACGATGTCAATACTCTGTGCAAGGACTATGAGATGTTGCGAAACATCGGTTTAAATGGAGTAAGTAGAATGAACAAAAACTTTCCGGTCGTTCGTTTCCCATTGTTTACAACAGTTCCGGATTTGTTATCACAAATGGCTCATTTTCAGGCGACCTCACAAGGCAACCCATGTTCCGCTCACATACTGTCATCCTGCATCGTGCACCAAGAACAAAATTAATTAATCAATCGATTTCAAGCCGTTGACGTGTTCTTTTTGAAGAAGAAGTGCAGATATCATCTGTTGTGTACAGGAAAAATAAACCTTCTCACTCTTTGCGCACAAGACTCTTATATTTCCTTCTGGGCAAGGTGCGTACACGTGGTATCTTCTATGAACCTTTTTATGATCACATGCGAAATCACCCCCATCTTGGGGTGTGTGAGTAGGATGATTGTGGTTCATGGAACTGGAGTGTGGACCAGCAGATACTTTTATCTTCTTCACTGCCATGATCTTCCGCTGTATGTCTAAGAGTAAACGTAGCAAAGTATAAAGTAGTGTATAGTGGTGACGTGAAAAAATCATGCCCATGGTTAGACAGTGATTCAATCGTGCTTTCAATTTCGTGTTTGAATGAGATAATCGATGTTGCTCTTGTAAAAAAAGTTATTCATAAGCTCAACCCATAAGACTGTTTCTAAATTATCGCAAGTGCAATTCGTTTAAAAAAGTGCTGATTGCTGTCAGAGAAGAAGAACACAATATTAGTTTGGAGGGATTGCGTTTGGGTCCTGTCGAAAAATGGGCGTGGCTAGCGATATCCCATGGATATTTTTTTTATTTTTCACGCCAAAGGCGCACAATACCTTCCAGCTAAGAGAAATAACGTGGCAATGAATAACGAACAAGGAAAAAGGGCATTAATTAAATAAGTGAGGGCAAAGGAAACAAAAACTGATCATCAACGGGGTTCAAGCCTTGTGGAATCAATTGTGATCCTGCTTACTCCTTGTTGATGAGAGATGAAAGACAGTAGGAACCTATAGCAGGTGTGGCAGTTTAGGTAGCTGGACATGCCGAAAGCCGTATCAGTGCCTTTGAGAGCAGAAGAGCTCCGGTGCCACGACTCACATCAACCAGCAAGATGGATATGCAGGTGCTACGCAGCTTCTGATCACAGCCACGCGCACTCGCAAGGAAGGGAGGGATTGCTGAGCGTTTTCAGCACTTTTGTAATCAGTAAAGATGAATAACATTGAAAATTTCAATAAGTGAAAGGAGGACGTCTTTGGTGTTCCAAAGCTGTAAAAATTATGGGTTCGGAAGCATGGATACTGTATGTAAAGTGGTTTTACCTTAGCTGCTCAACACTGACATGATTTCATGAAGTGGATGGGGACTACCATAACAGCCAACCTTCTACATTAAAAGAAAAAAAATCTCACAAAATCTTCCGGGAGTACATATCTCAAGTGAAAGCTTAATCTCAAAATTTCCATCTTTCAAACCTAAACGAAGGTTACATTTAAATGCTTCTTAGCGCTTATTCATCGTTACTGGTAAGAAGTAGCGGTCCAAATACTTAAAAGTCACCCCATGAGTGAGTGTCGTGAGTGTGCGTGGCTATCACATATCCATGGGGCATCATATGCCACTTCCCTTTTCCGAACACTCAACATACAACATCCAACATTTATTTACACGTGGATAAGCGCATGTGCACGATAAAACAGATATCGTCTATCCGAAACGACGAGTTTGCCCACGCACGCGGAGATTGACAGGAGGCGCGGCTGAGACGTATACTGTTAGCTTCCAAGTCACCCACATCACAGCCAAATCATTGGTCGATACCATAAAGATAACGATGAAACGTGATACGCAGATTAGATGATGACGTGGAGTGCTGGCGTGGCTCCCTCTCGATCCCCGCGTGCGTGGGCGGACTCGTCGTTTCGGACAGACGATAGTATTGGGTTGACGAAAAAGTTCTGCAACATTTTTTATTTCCATTTCTAAAACGCAAAAGCAGCTTGACAGGTGGGATCTTTTGTCGGTATAAGGTAGTATGTTCTTGAAGCTTTCAAGTGAAGGGCATACGAGGGAAGCTCTATCAGTATCCAAGTAATAATGCGCTCGGCCAGTCAAGTCTCACATCGCTCCTTTGTCTATTATGACTTCCTGCAAGGACATCCTGTAGGAAGCGCCAACGTCAGTGTATGTGCTGGGTTTGAAGAGACCGCTATTCATCATTTGACGGCCCTCGATGGTACCAGGGCTTCGAGTCCGACGAAATGATTCTTGAAATTCACCCATGGTCTGGACGTGCGTCGACCGTTAATGACGACAATTTGCGGGACAACCTGAAGACGAGGTCAGATATCGGCAAGTGCAAGTTGGCGAAGACACCCTAGCGCGACTAAATGACCGTCATCAAGCATCCTCGCTTTCTCGGTTTTAGCAAAGTTATCCGGACATGAGTACCCAGTGTATTGTGCGAATCTCATAAGTCAAGCCGAGTGAGCATCGAAGAGTCGATGTCTCATGGGAAGGACTTTCCAAAAGATATTGCAAATGGATGCGGAAGCTTAGTCCTGTATACGAACAATGCACAGCAGCGCCAGTGGATTCCTTGTCGGGAATCACTTCCAAAACAAAGCAGACTCGCCCAAAAAGAGGATTTTCTCATGTTGTCGGTGGAGCCACAAGGAATGCTTTACTAAGATTTCTTAAGTAGTGTCACCTTAACGACGATGGAGCTCTGCGCTACCAAATCCTAGAAGTGGGCAGGTGCCATCCACGAAAAACGCACAAAACGAGCAAATGTTCATTTCCTGCAAGATGATGCTCACGCGCACTTTGCAAACGCAGGTCGTGAGAAGACTTAGAATCTCGGTCCGGGATTTCTGTCACCCGTACCGTATTAGCCAGACCTGGCCGTGTCGGACTGTCACATCTTTCTGACATGAGCAACCATCTACGGAAAATGAGGCCTGGCAATCAACAGGGACTCGAAAATGAGATGTCCAGGTTTTTCGATCCACAACCTTCTGCGTTTTGGCAGGAAGGAACAGAGAAGCTGCCCAAAAGATGGGCGAAGTTACCACACAATCATGGTAAGTGTAGCATTGATTGAGACTTTGTTTTAATGAAGAAAACTATTTCTAAAGAATTCGTTGTGAGTGTTGCAGAACTTTTTCATCAACCCAATATTATAATAACGAGTGCAATGCAAGGAGCTCATCCAAGAGACTATTTCGGCTCAGGATATACATATTTCATGGTTATGATTTCAGTATCCATCCATACTATAGTTTCCAGGTCGTATGTATATGCAAGTATAAATGTGCAGCTTTCGGAACGCCTCCATTGCACCAAGCGCCGTTGTAAATGAGGAGATTACAAATGTCAGGGGTGTGTACTGGTCCTCACATGCGATTCTGCCTTTCCATAAGTGCTGCAACATAGCATCATCTTTAGTTTTGGTCCATATTCTATGACTAATAAAGTTGACCAGCCTTCATCAAGGGGTTCGAATATGTATGCGTAACTATCCCATTTGCAACAATTTTCGCAAAACTGATGTTCAGCAAAAGATCGAAGTTGTGCCAGATGTTGTGTGATTATTTTTGTGAAAGATATGGCAAATGTTCGAATGGGACTTTTGGAGGTCTAAATAGAAAGAGGCAAAATGCCCAGTTGGGAGCTATCGTGATGTACATCTATGCACTGGGAGATAAAGCGATTCTATATCTCTTGACTCTTGAGTAATCAAATCCTTCTCATTCTTCAGTTCTGTCCACTGAAAAAGCATGACTAGGCTTGGAGTCTCTGATAATACCGTGAAAGACCAGACAAACATAAGAAAGATTCAGATTTGTTAGAAAGATTAAAAAATAGAATACTTTTTCTTTCTCACACAAGAAACGCACATTCCCAGTCCAGGCCACCAATATTCTGTGGTTATCTATCAGGGAACTAAAGTTGGAGTTGTCAGAATGTATGTGTGATTTGTTTGTCACTGAACCTAGTTGAGGATAGTTGACGTTCCTTCTCTAATTTACGGTTTGTACGACAATCTAGCCGAACCAATGACGAATGACCTACCTCATCCGTGATGAGTACCCCATCTGACCAGTTAACTCGTGGGATATCTGCGAATGATGCTACAATTCCTGTGTAGAAGACATCCTAAACGATGTTCAATTTTAGAATACCACACTACATGGATTATGATGGACACGAGTGTCCATGTTCCTACATTGTCTTCCAATAACACTGACTTGCTAATGAGGTCATTCACGAACTTGATAGTTTGCTAAATAACTCTAATGTTGATTTATGGAAATTGTCTAGCTAAATAACAGTTCGAAAGACTTCACAGACAAACACGATTCGCCTTCGTCAAGAGTTAAAGCGGTGTCACCGAGGCAGTCCGAAATGTTTCCACTCAGAAAAAGAATATTCCCTCTTCATTTCAAGGTTACAAAGCAACTCTTGTGAAAACGGCATTGCAACCTCTAAATGTCAACTCGTTTATGAACAGAGATACTTTTTAGGTAATTTTGAGTGGAAGAAATTCCTTGCGCAGTAAGGATTTTAGTAGCTCTTTGAATAGCTCCATTACTTGCCAAAATTAGAAATATGGCATTACAAAGAAAGAAGTTATCAACAGAATTTCAAAAGCTAATTTGTTTGCCCAGCACTGCAAATCCAAAGAACCATAAGAATCGTTATCATAGGTCAAATAACAGAAAATCCTATCATAAGAAATCTTCTCAGGTAATTGTACGAATGCACGTTGAAACTTTAACAAAAACCACTCTTAGCCCCGAAAATGTAGTGAGCAGACAAATGGCGTTGCCGAGGGCAGCACGCGAAATTCAAGGAAGAAACAATATGAAGGAACTCCTTCACTCTTCTTCACTTCGACTCAGGTGCACAAAAAAAACAGTCTTTGACGAAAAGGTCGAACTACAGTTTGGTCTACGAAAGCATATTCTGATGTTTGGTGGCGATACATCTGGCGAGAGAATATTTTTGGCAATACATTTTACCATGAAGAATTCACTAGGAAGCGGCTTATGGCAGCGCCGAAATCACGGACTAGCATCAAGTTGACTGCACGTAGCATAGCCGAATACCGAACGTTATTCCGTGCCTGAAGGACTCAGAAGGCAAGAAGGTGATGTCGCGACTTGGCATGGAAACTGTGATCAAGGAGTACGATGAGCGGCTGTTTCGCTCATCTATGGATACAGCGCTCGGTAGGATGCTGACACCAGTGGCGAATGCTGGGTTATACCGGAAAAGCAGTGGGATCGTTAGTGGGTATTTCGTGTTGCTTGCAAGGCTACAGGTAAATCACTTGAAATGGAAAAAAGTGGTACTACGCTTTCACTGCTCCTTTAGATTTTTATCAATCCTAACAACAGCGGGCACTTCCACGTTCGCAGAGCAGAAATCGTTCCGGTTTTTCCTAGTTTCCGTCATAGGTTTCTTACCACAGGAAAACTATAGCCTTCGGAGACCAGATCAGAACGTCTACACCAAGCTAGCACTTCGCAGGTAAACTTTATTTGATCTCTCACTCATTCGAATACTCGACTAATTCGGATACCATAGTATTCAAATATTCGAATTCGAATTCTTTTAAAGTTTCCAGTTTGAATATTATGCATTCGTTCGAATGGTTTCGACGCGCTGGAATATTCGAATGTTCGAGGCAAGTTTTCGAATGTGCTAACTGTGATCCTTAACCTTCAGTATTCGTGTTCATCGTTCATGACCAACCAACGAGAGATGTCATATGAACACTCCTCACTCGCACAACACCTTTTAGATCTAACTTTGCAGATCATCCGTTCTTAATCCCTCCATCTCAGCTTTTTCAAGAGAAAGCGATTACTCAAGAATTACAAAAAAGGTAATGATAATAACAAAAAACTTCTAGCTGATGGGAATCGTGCCTCTGCCATGGCAAGCTTGCATTTACGTCATGTAAAATTTTACACGCCGCCAGTATCCGACATTTCTGAAAACGAGTTCCAACATGTACTTTTTTTGAATTGAATTTTCCTAGATTTCTCAACGACTCAAAATTCGATACAGGGATAAAGGACAGCTCGGAAGTTGTGGTAAATTTATTCGATCGACATCCGACCCATTCAGCTTGTGATCCTTTTGCAATGAGATGAATCTGACTCTACTCAATTTTGTGAAGTTCTTCACGCCTCAAGAATTTATAACTTCCAATGAATTTACCTCGAACGGGAATGGATCGAAAATCTTTGTATACTTGATGATTTTATCCACAGCATGCCTCCCGATCACATAAATGGGGCCGTCGCAGTAATTTGGGTAAAATTTCTTTGGCCATTTGTCCTGAGATATGTACCTGTAATTGTTTTTTTTCTTTTCTACGAACTGAAAACGAAATAGAGCGGTGAAGATATCTTGCACAGAAGTCTGACACAGCCTTCTCTAAAGAAATTATAGGACTTATGCATGTGATGCATTCCAAGCGGAAGGCATATAAAGACAACATCTCCATTGTTAACGGCACTTTCCAACATTTCTGTCATTTCTTCAATATTTGTCAAAAACATCTATAAAAATTTTTAGACGCTTCCGAGAAGAATGTGCTCGTTCATGCAGTAGGGAACCAGTGGGATGTAGACGGCAAGAAACGACTAAAAGTTTGGTCCAGAGATTATTTTCCGAAGTCATTACAATGAGAGCATTTCCGATGTCGTTGCAATGTGCTGGCTGACTAGCTAGCTAGCTGCTCGTGCAAATAGCATACAACTAAAGACTTACAAATAAGATTCTTGCGTTTTGCGTTGAGATGCATGAGTTAGCGTCATCTTCATCTCGCGAGTGCATTGAAATTGTTTCATTCTCAAGTTCGCGTCAGGTTCTAACGACGTTTATCGACTATGGCTTTCAACAACTATGACGCAATTCTGGTTCGAAATAAGGGTATCATTTTGGAATGAGAACGAAAAAAAACTGGTAACCATTTGTTCCTTGGGTCTCGAATAGGTTCATGCTGTGGCCATACAATACAGAAGATGGAATTTTCGTCGTCGTCAGTTTCAATCCAGCGTGAAAACATGCGGTCCAAATGAATTAACACGTCGTCGTCCACCTTCATCAGAAATGTTGCGGAGATGCAGTACTGTTGAAAGAACACCATGACTGAGTATACCTAAATAGTCGTATACAATCATTTGTAAGATGAGTCACTCAGTGTGAGTTTTTAATGGCGCATTCTGTTGGAAGAACAAAGCTCACTTTCAGCACCAGGTTTTCGTACGACTCTTCCATGTCTGTCACTATCAAGTCGTTATATTGCTCTTGCTCAGCAATAAGCCTCTTCATGTCATAGTCATATTTAGGAGCAGCGATAATGAAATAAACTGCTACATGTTTGTCCTGGAGTGAGGCTATCCTGCTAAGTAGCTGAATTGAATGGAAAACTCGTGCACGCTCTACCTTCATTGCCTTCGATTGTTTCGGAGACGCCCATGTCCTTCGGATGACTTCCCGGGTTTCGAAGCGTTCAACTGTGGATAGGACAACCGCTACTATAACAGTCTCGCTGCAATGACATTCATATTCCACGTAATACATGCATATGTATATACTACGTATACAATAAGTCAACCACATTTTCTTTAATCTTTGTTAGCTTGCAAACATCGGCAAGAAGAAAAACGCTGAGCCGAGAATAATGACTGATTGGGTTGAGGAGAAGTGGAAGAAAATTTTTCAAATTTCCCTGATTCCCTATTGCTGGTGACTCGGCTAAGCATGGCCGCTGATAAAGTAAGAAGTTCCCCAAAGTATTACTCTGTGGTTGACAAGGGGATGACTGTCGCTATATTTACGCACTCACTTGTGAAAAGGTTTTTTTGCCGCACCCTATGAGGCTATTGTGAAATTAAATGCCGAAATGAACAATCTATCTGGAAATGTTGTTACTCGGCTCAAATACAGCTTTGTCCGACAAATCAGCAACCCTTCAATTCGGTAGATCCTCCTCGACACACATCTCTGCAACAAAAACTGAGATCACAAGAAGTCACAAACTTTTGGAAGGCGATCTCAGCATGTTCCAGAACAACAATCGGCTGCTGTCGCAGGAATGCATATGGAGCTCGGAAAAAGGATATACAGTACAGTCATAGTCTGAGGAATAAAGGCAATGGATGAGAACATCGATGCCTTACTCGTTCAATTTTAGCCGGGTGAGTTTTGAAATGTGAGGTATAACGTTACCCTGGAGCAGGAAAAAGCCAGATTTACTTCACCACTGCAGACCACATCTAAAGCAGATTTGCGGACATTAACTCGAAATACAATACCAGGACTCTGCTATTAATGCTCGACTAGGTTGGAGAAGGCTGCAATGGGTCGCACTCTTACGGCACCACCTCACACAACCCTCCCTAGTGTGAAAATTTGATTTATGAAAACTCAGAGATGGGAGGCCGTGTCTATCGATACAAATCCTCTCCCACAGGAACCAAGCTCCATCTATAGCAGGGATGAGTGGATACGAGATTTTTCACCACCCGGATAACGGTGCGGATAACGGATAAGCCAAAAATGACCGGATAATGGATACCGGGTGAATGACCCAGATGCCATAAGACACCACCTTCTGCAATATTAAAGATTAAATATTGCAGTATTAAAGTGGCTAATATTGAAGTCTCGACAACTGTGAACTATTTATAATATTAAAATAAAAATGAAATACGATATCAATATTTTGGAAAAGAGTTGCACACATTTTTCATCTTGTCAGTCATCAGAATTCGCCATTTTGAACGCGAAGCTGAATATGGCGTCATTATAATGTGAAGATATGTAAATATGGTAGCTAGACTTTGCCATAAAAAAGAACGGCTTCCAATGATATTTTTACATTTCTTAATTTGATTGGCACACTATCTGCTTGAGACTACGTGTCCGCGTCTTTTTTCAGTAAGGAGGTGAAGTCGTAAAAGGCTGGTTCTTCCAAGGTTTTGTTTTGGGATGGCGGAAGGAGGGGAATGGGGGAGGGAAGGGGTAAAGGGGTTGAAGCTTTGCTTAATATATCTTTTGTAAGTTCTGGTAAACTTTCTAGTACTGACTGCCTATTATGAAAGTATTGACTCTCAAACACTATTTGATCAATAATTCAATAATTCAAAAATTGATGGGAACAGCAGGGTTCAATGAATATTCGAAGTGAACCTTGCAAGGAAAAGGCAGCACTCATCTGTGAGCTACCGGGTCACCAATTTCAACGTTGTTAATTACCAAACATTAGCCAACGTTGACGATAATTTCACAAGTAAATGTTGGTTTCCAGGTTATTGCCTTACTTTGCCGGGCGGCCCAGAAGACGTGAGCAAGAGCATTTTTTGAGCAGCTACAAGTTTGGATTACCTTCTCCTACCTTCCCACAAGGTTCCGAATTGCTGATGACGTAGAACGAGGTAGATCGAGTAACACTTTTACTAATGGAGACTCTTCTCTGTTGTGAACGTGCGAAATGAAGTCATTATTTTTGACCTTGTCCGCACCGTTATCCGGCGCCAAAAGCCCGGATAAGGGTGCGGATAACGGATAGGCCAAAACCTACGGATAACGGAAAAACGGACAACCGGATACGGATAATCCGCTCATCCCTGATCTATAGCTATCATACGGTCTAGAAATAGGTAGTTTTGAGGGGAAATTTAAGTTAGGAGAAATGTCACAGCGGGTGAGACTCTGGTCGTCAGTCAGATCGTGGAGTGGTCCTTTCCGTACCTTCCTTGCCACGTCGATTGCAGTATGTTTTGACACTGCACTGTAGTAAGCACCCATTCCTGCCCTCAACGTCCAAATGGTAAGATCCGGTTCAGGTTCCACGACTGTCCTCAACGCTTGAACAACCTACGCTGGACGTGGGGTCACCCGGTGGAGAGTACCACAATGAAATTGACCACATCATCGTCAATCGAAGGTTCTGCCTGACCGACGTCAGTGTTGTACCAAAGTTCTACACTGAATCAGACCATCGCCTCCTTCGTGCAAGATCTCTCTTCTCGTGCAAAGGAGAGAAAGCTGCGAAATTCAGGAAGAGGAGTCCCAAACCTGTCATCAATTGGAATCTCGTCGCTTCGTTAGCCAGCTTTTGGGAGTTAGCCGTTGTCGACAACATCGACGAAGAGTACGACGGGCTTTTTCAGCACCTCCGCGCCA
>KN729605.1:0-12057 GCA_000816745.1 Ancylostoma duodenale | reverse complement strand
GAGTAGCTTGTCTTGATAAAGTACCAAGGTGCGTGATAAAGTACCAAGGTGATGAAGTACCAAGGGGTGAGGTGCGAAGAAAAATGCGAACCACCTGATTTAAGAAAAGATACAACCACAACGCTTGAGGTGGTATCCGCCAAGAAGAATCGAGTGACCTCCTTTCCGTCTAGTCTTGATCGTGGAAATCTGCGGCAAAAGAACAAGAGGAGCCTCGAAAAAGCGATGGAAAGGCGTAATTAGGAGAAATCTATTAGGGTGTCGGAAAAATTTCCCGCCACTCTCTTCCTCTTCTCGCCAATTTTTTCGTAGTTGTTCAGGAACTTTCTGTCCAAAACATATATGTATGAAGGCTGGGCAATAGTCTTTCCAACAAAATTTCCCCCCGCATTTTGCCACGGTGATGGGCGAGAAAGTCGTCATTGACTAGGAGCGTATTTGGCTCCTCCTCCTCTGAAGGCTCATAAAACACGGCAAAGAAGGCGATGCGGCAAAAAATATATTTAATAGGATAGGCCCCTCCACTAGCTCTTGCTGTACTGTAAACGTTTGTTCCTACGAGTTTGAAGATGGCGATCTAGGCTTGAGATAGACTAGGATTTGGTTCACCAGTTGAGGTGGTTGGAGAGCGCCTCCTGGAGTTGTTTGAAGAGAGTCAGCGGCGTGATGCCCATGAACTAGTGAAGAAGCTTCAATGCTATCATAGCATCCTGATCTGAGCTGCCACAGCCGTGCTGAGAGATGTGTGCCTAAACTTTTTAATTTTTCCATAGGCTTTCGGTTTGCTCGACAACATGGTGAGAAGTGATGAAAAGTGGACTTCTTAGGTAAATCACATGAGAAAGTGCGGTTGGCTTGGTCACTGGTATACCGGAGTTCCAGTGGCAAAACGAGAACTCTATCCACAGAAGACAACGCTCAGTGTTCGGTAAATTTAAAATGGAACCACTTACTCGCCGATGCTGCCGAATGACCCCATTGCTACCGCCGGAGTTCCTGTCAATAATGATGCCAACTATATCGTGTAATTAATGGTTGTGTTGAAAAAGAGCAATAAATTTGAAAAGACAGCTCAAAAGTGGCGGGAATCTTTTCCGACAACCTAATAGAAGTATTTTACGTCATGGAGAAGACGCCCAAGATCGCGTATTTGGCACGGTAGAACCGAAACAGCAGACCCAGTGACATAGCAGTGTAGATGCCATGGTGAAGAAAAAGTGAGTGAATAGCAAATTCTTGTTAGAACCGATTCTTTTATGAATGATCAATTTCCGAGGGTTAAGTAAAGCGCTATCAATGACTGTACAGAGTAACAATTTTACTGCAATGAGCTTCATAGAGATCAGATGAACGAAATGGTAGTGACAGGGCATATTGACCAGCTGAGTGCGATCAAGCTGAACTGTCACTTCAATTCCGGTCACTGCATCAAAACGTAAAGGTCTATTTGGGAAAGCTTCATTTTAAAAAACGTCCAGCCCAATGAAATATGTAAATCCGTGGTGGATAATCCCCTGAACTTGCTTGTAAGTTGTCAAGGAAGAACTTACCCAAGCAGTAGAGTCCATCGGCGACTAGCTGCAAGAACAGCGAATTTGCTCAGTTTTGGGGTACTGTGGTGACAAGTGTAGCGCAGGCGTTGATCTTATGAATATGCAGAAGCCGGGCGCCGACGGTGCACGTTCGTGAATACGAAGCAGCTCTCTTCAATAGAAACCTCATCGAGCCATTCGCCTTCGTGCGTTCACACATTTGCGGAGTGCGTCCATCAACAACCTAATACGGTGTTTATTTTACATGATGCGCTAAAATTGTCATGCAGAAGCTACAACAAGGAAGCCGGGGTGAAGACAGAATTGTTCTTTTTTCGCCACATAAGGAAAAAAACTGCAAGGTGGTTACAATATTGTAGTTGTATCTCACAGATAATTTTTTCCACAACGTGTAAGCCTACCCTTGGCCCTACCGCTTCTAGTGCTTTCGGACTGAAAAGGTCGATATTAGAATTTCAGAAGAAAGATTATTCGTTGACATACATAGGCAAAATTAGACATACCTTTCTCTTTACTAATGGGCCTATAGCATACGCCATAATCAAAACAAAACATCAGGTTGAGGAATTATAAATGACCGCTGTCTTCCTGACCATACTTCTCTACTGTGTTGAAATTTTTGGAGGTGCATGTCTAATCATTTTGAAGAGAGTTCCATAGCGTGTATACCGTCATATTATTTGCTTAGTTCCCACCAATTTTTCAAAAAGATTCAGAAGATGAGAGATCAAAATTGTGAAATTTTCTTCTATTAGGTATGTGAAAAAGTTTCCGCTCTTTTAGACTATTTTTCTGTTCGAATAGAACGAAGGCCGGATTTGGTGTTAGCTCTGCATTTGGCCAGAAAGTCGTGTTATAAGGACACAGAAGCTGTGAGTAGAGAAGCACTTCCAGAACAATACGAGTTTTCAACGTTGTCCAGGTGATGGTCATGAAACTTCTCAGATATGAAAGCTTAGTTCTGGAGGCGAGACGAGATTTCTGAAACAGTCCATATGGGCGCAACTGAATCACCGGTCGGTCTGCCTTCTTGGCAGATAAACTTTGCAAAAATGGCAAAGTGAATTTTAAACAAAAGCATTGCCAGCCAGTGCTTAACTTGCGACACCATTTACTTTAATCCCTCTAACAAACTCTGATGCGGAATTTTCGGGAAAAGTGAGGATCTTCTAGTAATGAGTGGACATTGCTTAAGAAAGTGTAGTTTTGTTTTGTTTGTATCCGTGGGGGAGTTCTGGATATATTCAACAAAGCTCGACGTCTCAGGAAAAGGTAACTTTTCTGAGAGATGAATTACTGTTCGAGGTGTTTTATAGTAGCTAGACCAGGCCAAGAGTGTAATTTACCAAATGCCTCGCCTATTTGGGCAGCAAACTTTATAAACTCTCGGTGGTTCTTCATACATACATGAGAGTATCGCCAGTGACAATTCTATCCAATTGAATTGCTCTGCTTCCAACTCGGAGATCTGCAACGACACCATTCAAAGGATCGCAAAACTTTAGCTGTGGTTGCGCAGTTACTGAGTGTTTTGAAAAAGCACCCTCAACAATAGGACGCACATATATTTTATATGCCGTAATGTGCGTATGAGTGTCCTTCGTGCAAAGCGAATTGAGTAAGCTATATATTCTGAATTTGGCTTTATTGACCAATAATTTGCAATTGATTCGGAAGCGTAACTTGTTATTCATCAGAATACCCAAGTCTTTTACCTCATAGCACTGCTAAGTGGAACGCCGCTAATGTATTAGGGTGTAAAATTATAAATGCGCGCACACATTTATCTCTATCAGAGGGTTATTGGAGAGATATGCGCAACCCTTCAAAGCATTTTAAAAAACAAATCTTTTGCAGCTATAGCCATATGAACGAAGTTTTTGACTTAAAAAGAATTTGAAAGTCACGCAGTTGTAGTGGAAACCGCCACTAAACAAATTTCTCTAAGTAGTACCTTGAATTGCAAGTTTCTTGGGACAAGTCTAGTACTGAACAGGAGAGGGCCACATTACGAGAGCAACTGTAGAAAATAGCTGCGGCATAACAAGACAGAGCAACGCCATCCGACTCCGAACAGGTACTGAAGAAGACGTTATATTCATGGTAAAATATGAAAGGAATGGACTCATGGGAGAAGTTGAATTCTACACAGACGGTTACGACATATCTCTGCCTCCAAGAATTGGGCCAAGTAGGACAACCATTTCATCATCATCTTGTCAAAACAACGACTACTACAAATTTTTCACGATCACGCCCATCCGAAGACGAGGAAAAATACCCAAAGAAAAATTGAGGAAATATGATGGGATGTCCTGTCTCAGCCGCAATTCGTAGCCGAGACCTTCCTCTATCAGACCAATAATTAGTTAAGACTCGGAAGCCTTTCTCGCTAAGAAAAAGTGTAAGGACCGCGAAAAAGGTGGGGGTTCGAGTAAGCGTCTGTTTCGACTCATAGCGCAGGTTCTTTAAGAAGGAATTTCGTTTCCTGCATGGAGGATGAGGGAGGGTGATAGTACACACAAGTTTGATATGGGCATTCTACCTTCCTTTTTAAGAGTAAACTTTTTTTCCGCGCAAAAACGCGCTTCCATAGTTTTACACCCTAATTATAATTAATGGTTCGAGAGATAGCGTTGTTACTTACACCTATAATAGAATGATTTATGCGCGGCCAGTGGTAAATCTCAAATGTGTGGCCACTCTTCCACATAATTAATAGCCTGTTGGAGAATCTTTGTCTCATCGTTGTGAAATAACTTATGGCTCTGCTGTATTATGGTTAGCGTTCCTAAGCGGATAAGCGATGTTTTCCTCACAGCAGGCACCACAGGATCCTTCTTTGCTCCACTCCCTCCACTAATACCTCCAAGTAACCCAGGTGATAGTACCGACAGTGAGTGATCCGCGTGTTCCTTCCTCACGGAATCAGTTGAATCAGTACGTAATCGCCTCTTAGCGATCTGTTTTGTCGCTGCTCATCAGATGAGCCACTCAGCTTGATTAGGGGCCCCAATCCTGAGATTGTACACTTATCCGCTTGAGCGAGCGAAATCCGCACGACATCCCGCAAATTTCCCGTTATTTTGCCGTGCCTCCTCCCACACAGCGGTTTCTCGAGTTGATTAGAGACGCGTTCTCAATGTCAATTCTCCGTTTAACTGCTAACACTAACTCTAAGATCTAACGTGACAAACGATTCGTGTTTAGGATTGCTCTTTGTGCTTCTTTCCAGCGTACCAGTTGTCCCACATCATGAACATAGAGTCGCAGGTAAAGCTTACGCGATTCCCAAAAACCAAGAAACACCCCTGAAATGATCGATGTCACGCGATTTTGTGCCGGTGAACAGATTGCCAATTGCAGTCGATGCTCGAGGACCTGCTCTACGAGCTGCTACCAGTGCTCGGCTTCGCGCTGAGCGCTTCCAGTCTTCTGATTATCGTGGTCATGAGGAAATCCAGCGGCGCTTTTCGATTCACCGTATGGTTTGCCATCAATGGTTCGTTCCATTTCATTAATTCTCATTTCCGTTTCCTAATTTTTTAGTTGACAAAATATGGAGAAAGTCATCAAATATCTCTAAATCTTACAAAGTGGGTGGAGGAGCACGAGTCGGCCCCTTCTTGGTTCTGTGATTTACTGCATTTCCCTAAACTTTCTGCGATTTACATAGAAAGGCTGATTGAAGATGGGGGATTTGCCACTTCACTAGGCAAAAGCGTGATTTCAATGAAATTCACTCCTACTTGGTAATCGTCACCGCGACATCTGTTCCGATACCTATCGATTTCGGGTGCGACATCACTGGCGACTCCGCAGCCGCAGCTGCTGCCAGTCGATATGTATCAAAATCGATGTCGCCTGAGCAACGGCGACGCACGCTACTTTGCTCGGCATGGAGTATAGCGGCAGCCTTAGCAAATGAAACAGTGCGGAAAATTGTGAGTTTTCGTTCGAAAATGATCTCGGCTCGCACGAGTTTCGGTAATGTGTTCGGAAGAAGAACGAAAAATTCTTATTTTAACAATCCATCCCTGGGTGAATAATTACGGTTACGGTTCCGGTGGACTCATAAGTTTTGTCCCTGAAGTAATTTTTTTTGCATCCCACTGCGGTTGGTTAAAAGCGTGGCAAAGCCTACACCAACTTGCATGTGAGTTACTGGATGTTATCTTTCAGTTGCGCTTTCATACTGAGCGAAGCGTTACCTTCTTATTAAAGAAGAATGTCTTTCACATTGTCTCTACTCATGCACTGATGTGCTTCAGCTGCTCGAACGCACGCATCAAGAAAAAGTACTATACAGAGTTGCGAACAATTTTTTACCGGTGCAGGCCTCTTGGCCAGCATTTCGAGATTAAAGGCAGATGAGCAGTCGTCCAGTAGCAATGAAATACAACTTCCTCATGACCCTCATGACCCAAGTTAGGTCAGTAATGAATCCCCTAATTATACGTCAAGTTGTGATAAGTATGTAGTGACAGAACATACAAATCAAGTTGTTTATTCAACCTAGTGCTCCAGCAAACTCCCAAAGTCACATACATATTTTAGTTATAATCGTGAAGTAATGATCGAGTGAGATCAGAAAGCCAGAGCCATTGAGAAGCGAGATGGCCCTTCACCGGCCCAAAAGTAAACCAATCCCGCCAATGTGCCAAGGAATCGGGTCGATCGGCATCAGTGGCGTCATTTCGATGCACTTTTATGGTTGATGTTGTTAATCGACTTGAACAGATGTTGTTATTGTTAGGTAGAATAACAGACAACTGTTATAGCGTTAACGTTGACGTTAACGAGCAAGAACAAAAGTACTCACCACGCCTAAATAGCGCGAAGAAGTTCCGAATTACTCTTGCGGTCCATACCATAAGGCAATCAAGAGCTTGAACGGAGTAGGCCTAATTTTGCCCATTGGACTCCTTTTCTCGAGGTTGCTTGTAGACCCTAACATCTCTTAGGGCTAATCTTCGTCACGAAGGCAGAAGGAGACCTTGGCATTACTCAGTGGTTGTGATTTGCAATAGTTCAAGAGAGTAATATATAAATATGTATATCGAAAAGCAATTAGAGTTTGGTTTCTGTAACGAGAGTTATTAGCAAATAATTTTGATACGTACGGTATTTATGTCGCTCGTAGTCGCGCACCCATCGTGTAATTCGCTCTTCGCAGCCATCTCAGAAGTCTATTTGCTCGAGCGGTCTTGCAGAATTCTCCCCTGTTCTCATGCAAAGTGCCACTGAGGAGCAGCTGTTTATCCTGTAAGATACATTTACCACGACCCGCCCACCCACGTGAGATGGTGGGGGGTCTGCGCTTCATTATGGTAGACAACTTTAGCCGTCAGATGGAAAGTTCTTCATCGAGGTTAAAAAAGTTATTTCAGATCTTGTGACGGGCTTGGCTACCGTATATGCTGGATTCTATGGAGTGGTGTCTACTGTCTACGGAAACAGTGCAGATGTAATTTTGCATTGATACTATGAAATTGAGGCCAAAATGCCAAAGTTTTCAAACATTCGGACAACAAAAAGAAAAATCCTGGTAGATCTATCTCCTTCACTGGAAATATACGCAATTTTAGATGCACACGCCAATCAGTTGCCTTTTACGAGCTTTCCATGTAGCAGTTTGGTTATACTTTGACATCTATCACATGCTGCTTCTCTCTATGTTCTGCTTCGATCGACTGCTGTTCATGCTGGTGCCCGTGAACTACGCTAAGGTATGCATGAAAACATTCTAGCGTGTAATAATCCTAAAGAAGAATTTTCACGAGATTAATTCCTGGATTTGGGAATTCCGAGCTGCCCACTAATCTTCTGAGAAGGTCAACGGATAAACTCTCTTCTTACTACTGCATGCATAAGTATCTCGATGAGATTGTCGTAATTCCAGGTATCGCGGGCCTACCTGAACTGGACTGTTGTGATCCTTCTCGGAGTGGCTAGCTGTGCTCTTCTCACGCCTGCGCTTACTTTGCCAATAGAGGTTGGTTCCAGGACCTAGTGGAGAATCAGCTGTTGTGTCATTTTAGGCACTCCATAGGTGATTTTCTTTCATCCTCTAGCAGGATTTTCATTGTAGTCGCTTCGCAACGAGTCGATAGTGATCCACACGTTGTGTCGGGTGGACAGCGTGACCGGCGAGGGCTACTACGTCAACCATGTGATGGCCATGCAATGGATGCCGATCAGTGGTTCGTTCCTTGACCAACTTACTTTGTTTTGATTCTAACAGTTGTTTCGAGGATGAAACAAGCTGTGAGTTTGAATCCATCGATGTCTCAGTAGACAATGATGTGCCATCATTGTCTACTTGCTACCTGAAGGCCGGGCTCAACCTTCTCAGTACTGACTCCTTGTGCTCGGCACTGAGGAGGCAACGAACAGAAGGACAGAGAGAAAAGCAGTTCTGCACAACTTGGGACATATTAGAAGCGGAAATTAGCCTTGAATAAATGAATCAACAAGTCCAAGATGGTTAGAACTTAAGTCTAGAAAAAGCGAATGCGAAGAAAAAAAAACAACCAGACAAACTTTCGGAGTTTCCGCGGAGCTTGCCGATTTTCGGAACTTCCGAAGCTTCGAGACAGAATGATCCAAGAAATTAACATATCAAGTGGCAGGTTTTAGTCCAATTTTTGTAGTGGTATGTTCTTGCTTCACTTCAGGTATGGGATGCATCTCATTGTCTTTGCTGATTTTTGGTATTCGACGTCTGAAGCAAAAATGGTCTTATAATTGGTCAGAAGAGCCGGAACATTCAAAGCAGGTCAGTGACTTAGAACTCGTCCTAGCTTGGTCTGGCTGAAGATAAACAGGATGTCAACGATTGCACCTGAGATGCGGCGCAGTACATGTTTTGTCACGTTATCATACCTCCAACCTTCAGGTAAAAATGAGGAACCTCCTCTGATCACTTCACTTCTTTCATATTTTCATTCGTCACTGGGTGAAACTACCGTCGAAATGGCATGGTCACAGTCCAAACGATCGTATGACCCAGGCCATTTGGCCCAGCCATTTGATGGGCGGCATTCCCAAACCTTCATTCTCATTTACACTTCTTGCTAGCGTGACTACCTTCTATTACAAAAAAATTAATTCCTGATAACTTTTGCACATACGTTGTACAATACCTCCTCTGAAAATATGCAGTGGTGACCCAGCTGATTTAGGATTCGAAGAACAAAGGTCCCGGAACACTTGAAAAGCGTAACAGTGTAGTATGTTGTGTAAGATGTGTGAAGTGACATTTCAGTGTCCCACTTTCCGGTTTTCGAAATTTGAGCGACTCAGTACGACAACTTACTTTGCGAAGAAGATGCTAATATTACCCACGGTTAACGTATGAACATCAAACAAACTTAGCCATCGTCAACCGGGCGTGAACACTTTTACACTGGGTAATCTCGATGATGTATGTATAGGCCATAAACAATAACCTATGAATTTTTCTCCTTAACAATTACCACATCGTCCAAAACGCTCCTCCCCTTCGAAACTTGGGTTATTGGGCCAGGTTCCTTTCGAAATGAATGAGTTGAATTAATGAAATGAAACGAAACAAAATAAAGTCTAACAAATAAGAAAATTTCAAGGCAAATATATGTATTAACGGAAGCAGTCAACAAGTGGAAATTATTCTAAGACAAAGTTTCCAATTTTTATGTAGTCGAAGGTTTGTTCAGCTGCGTAAGAGAACATTGAAACAGCTGAGAGATCAAACAGGTTAGGAAGAAGGTGGAGGAGCACCCCTCTCCGTTATCTCTGATGTTCATTGACGACATATTTGGCGAGGTTTGTTTGGCAACCTCGAAAACGAGCTTGCCATCTAGCTAGGCGAACAAAGCCCGTCAAATGTATTGCCAAACAAGAAGTCCCGTAAAATGTATCGTCATGCAAACCACGCCAAATGTATCGCCACGCAAACGCCGTCAAATGTATCGCCACACGAACCTTGTCAATTGTATTGTCAAACAAAAGGGTTATCAACCGTGCAAAAATTTCAATATCATCAGGAATCGTGCCATGATACCAATCTTAGGAGTCCGCTGTCTTACCAGCTGAGCCATTAGGATCGACACCCCGACGATGGTTAAGCCTCCAACTAAGAATGAAACAAACGCCTTATCAGAACACCCGTAAAATGTATCGTCACGCAAACCTTGCCATTTGTATCGTCAAGCAAACCTCGTCAAATGTATCGTCAACAGATTCTCTCGCCTTTTGTGTCGTCAAACACCCGTAAAATGTATCGTCAACAGATTCTCCTGCCAAATGTATCGCCAAACAGGCTCTTCACTCATTCTCCCTTAAATCATATTGCCAAACAGAATTTCATCCCGTAAATCATATTACCATACACATTCTTTAGCCAAATGTATCGTCAATGAACATCAGAGATGTCAGTTATTTTATCGGATCGAATCACTAAAAGTGTTCATATTCAGCTCTACGCCGCACCCTTCCTACGATGTTTCCTCATGGGAATATCTGTTCACATTCCACTTCTCGTCATTTATGGAACCCCAGGAAATGGGCAGCTGAATGATGTTAGAGACTTTATCGTGAGGTGAGTTCTATTTTTAGCAGATGAAACACTTCTGCATGAATAATAACGAGCTCGCGAGCTTCTATACACCCATCTTCGGAGAATTTTTGGAAACAAAAGTAACAAAACAAAACTATACATGAATAGATATCATGATAAAATTTGGAAGCAAGCACCGTTGTTTTGCGCACTTAGTGCCCTATTTAGAATACGAAGCAGAAGGGTCGGATGAGAACGGTGATATCAGTAAAATGCGTGGATGCGCAGACAATCAGAGCATTTGTGTTGTAGAGCCCGTTGAGGATCTCGATAGCTGTAATGCCCTCTAACTGATTATAAAATGTCACGGATGGGCGCTTTTCAAGTAAATCGTTTAAAAGTCTCAGTTCTTCTACAACCAGGTCGTGAAGATAAAGTAGCAAGCATTCTCGTCCTATATCACCTTCGCCTATTTTCCTTCATCTTTCACCCCCACCCCCCGATAAATTTGCTTCTTCAGCTTAAGCATTGTAGCGAAAGAAACCATCCACTTGGGATCTTGTCTATTTGGAGTGATGTAAGCGTAATGGCTGGAGAAAGCGCTGCCCCTAGATGTCATAAGCGACTGATTCCTGACAGGAACTTAAAGACACTCCGCGGGGGGGGGGGGGGACATCTGCTCCGACCGTATCTTGGGCAGCTACATGGTAAAGATGCAACAAAAGTGAAATAGGTAACAAAGTAAATTACCTACAAATCTGTTCATAAGAAAATTGCCGTGCAACTTGTGAAATTAATGCATACTATTTGTTAAGTATTAGTCGGGTCCTGTTCAACAGGGAGTCAAAGTCACTCAAATGACTTACTTCCACAAAAATTGCCATTTGATTGGGTTTGATTCGCAAATTAGAGAATTAGTGTGGTATGGGAGCAGATACGCATTTGAATATACAAAAACTTTGATGTAAATGGCACTGAGTAAGGCCGGAGCAGATGTCCCTCCGGACTGTCTTTAAGTTTCTGTCTGATTCCTGCTACTTAAAAATTTATCACTTTTGATCATCCCGTCGCAGTTTTGCCTTAAAATCAGCACTAACGGAAAATTTTCTCTCTGAGATTTAGCCCTAATAAGAACAATTTATACCGGATGCGTCCGCCTGTCGCGCGTCTCACGCACGCATTCATTTGAGTAGAATTTTCGATGAAGATCAGTCAGTGGGACATGTACACCCTGATAGAAAACACTGAACGTTCGTCGTTACTAGCCGCCAGGCCACAAATTTGTCTGTCTCACCTGCGCCTGAGCTCCGCGCTAAACCCATCCCTCATTTAACGCTCGTTAAAAGCATACGTCTAGTATAAACTACTGTGTGGAGGTATCCAACCATGGTGAGCACGAATACGACGGAAACTCGTGTCTAAACTGACGAACTAACGGAAAACTTCTGTGGGAGCCCCCAATTCTGTCCTTTAGAAAGGGAGAGCTAACAATCAGTTGAGCGGGTGCAATAGGTGGAGGTAAACATGGAAGGAATGTACGGGTAGCAGTGCCGGACGTAGGAGTTGCTAGCCAGGGGAGAGGGGGGTGGAAAAAAGGTGGCAACTCTACCACTCCGTGGATCGAAATGGAATAATAAAATTACTAGAAATATTGATTTTGATATTAAATTATTAATGATAAACATTTTAAAAATAATTATATAAAATAAGCCTATACAATATTTTTGTCTGTTTTATAAAGTAATTTATCTATTATAACATGAGCACTCATGCAGAAGGAAATAGAACCAGACATGTGCACGGAACATCAGTATCAGAATACTCGTGATACATTTGGAAAAATTGGAATAAAGAAAAGCGGTGATGGAACTTGCGAATTATCTCAGGCAGACAAGTAGCGGTTAATCATGTTCCTGAATGAACGAACGCTAACTGGTATCCCTTGCTTTCTACTTAACTTAGCAT
>KN729604.1:5521-17496 GCA_000816745.1 Ancylostoma duodenale | reverse complement strand
TTTAATAATTTTAGCGACGATTGTCAAAAGCCTTTCTGCCAGCAGAGTTCTCGCTAAAATTATTAAATTCTCCGTTTGCTCATGAACGACGTTGCGAAGAGAGACATAGCCTCAGAGAAAAAAGCGATTATTTATATACTCCAGAGATCCACGCTCCTGAGAGGGCGATGTCATGTCGCCACACATTTTCCACAATGGCAAAACCCTCATGATAATTTTTATTTGGAAGACTTTGTGGCTCTGTCTGAGCTGTGGATGGGCACCGTAGCCTTGGTAAACCTTTTATCTATCAGCGAGATTCGCTCGCTCCTACGAGTTTTTAGTCCAGAACTGGTACTCTGTCAACGCTAGTAAGTTTGGTCGGACGACTTCTCGTTTCTCAATAGTTTACAACCGAATCGAGTATTTCTACAAGGGTATTGCACGAGGCCAACCCCGGAAATTGAAACAAAACATTCATTCTTGAAAGCATCGTCTAAAATGGTGTTAATGTACGGTGAGCGTCAATGTAGGTGCGTTTTAACCGGACCCAGGTCCCGGCAGGAGCTTTTCGTGGGGTCAAAATCGGAACGAAGCCCCGTTTGAAAAATCGAAAATTCACGAAGTCCCCTTTGAATGTGTAAATAGCGAGAACTACCGCAACACTAAATAAGGACTCCGTTATGGACCCGCCGCATCGCTCGCGTTGGAATCGCACACTAATTAACAATCTGGAAAACCCGAAGGTTGGTATCAGCTCAGAGATTCCGGGACGGCAAACCCAGTCCAAACACTTTCCAGTAGCAGTTACATCGCAAGGTCGAAGCTTATTTTGCTGTGGTTCGGCGGCGATTGACTGGTTTGCATGCCGCAAACCTAGGACAGCAGCTCAATCTCAGCGCAGAGCTGTGTTTCTACTTTCTCGACTATCCATTCAGAAAATGAATCTTTTGAGTATGCGAACTTCCAAACGAATTCGATCACTCTAATGGTTCATTCGAATAATAGAATTCATTTGAATAAATGTGCAAGTATAATGCCACCCAAGCTTATCCAAAATTGTTCCCGTACGCGTATGCGCTCTCCGAGGCAGCGCTCGGTGGACGCAGCGGTCCCGCGGCGGACTTCTAGATCCGCGATGCACCCGCACGCGTCCGCACCGCACGCATCTCGTTTGTTGCACTGGGCCACCGTCTTACCAGAGCCTCAGCCAACCTAACGAGTGTCGCAGGGCTTGGCATGCCTTGAGATACGACTGGGCTCTGACGCTCAACCACCGGCTTATGTACACCCTCGGGGTGGGGGAGGGGTTCGTCATTCGACAAGGAGGGGGTAGAACGCAAGACATGAGGGGCAGAATGCAGGTTGAACTACATCATAGTTAGTCGCGTCAGCAGCTAACCCTCTCAACGCAGCCTAAACACGCGGTGTGCTGCTCGTCGCAGTCGGAATGCAGCAATTCTTTATTATGCGACGACGCCTGCTTTCCATTTTGTGGAGGTGTGGCCAGGGTAAAGCATGAGGTGCGAACTAGCGTTTGCAAATACGTACCCTCCCATTTGCTCACAGCTACTCATAAGCCACGCCCACAAACAGGTAATACAATAATTAGAAGAAATTAAATTCACTTCGTTTTGGTTTGTAAACCGTAGCTGTTCTTTTGCTGGATATTCTTTCGGTACAGTGAGGAAGTGAAGAAACCTTACGCTGAAGCGTTATGCTGGCGGCAACACTGGTAATCGGCGTATAGGTAAAGGCAGTATCCGGACAAAAAACTTCGATATTAAGTTGTATGTAAATTAGAGCCATCCCTCTATTGGTCATGATGTGCACTCCAAGGAATATCATTTTATTTGCCATGATTTCCGTAGGTACTTCTGCCAAAAACCTTTAAAGACAGATTAGTCCCATAATTTGGGATATCTTGGTGTGAATTCCATCCTAACCATGAAAGAAAAATGGTGGGTATGGTGGTTGGATGGTTGGATTTGTTCTGACACATTTAGACGTGATTGAACATATTTGACCCCAGTATGTGAAGTCACTGCCGTAGAGCGCCCACACTCAATGATCTCATTCATTTTCTGTACACTCTCTCGCAGGCCACACTATTTTTTTCTCTGCTCCCTCCCGCGGTTTCTACGCTTCGCGCGCATCTCTCGGCCACTCTCGAGTATTATGGAGTCCACCGCAGGGCAGGTGCGATACGGGTGCGGTACACGCACCTTCTCCGCACCCGCCCTGTGGCGGAAGTCACCGTAACGTGACGCGGCGCGGATTTCGTCGCACTGCGTCGCATCGGAGCGCGATGGAGCGCATTAGGCGAATAGTATTGGCCACACTGTGGACTTCTAACACCATAATCGTCTCTGTTCGCGTGCAAGCGATCCTCTGATGTGCATGAAAGCAAGGCGGACATTGAGAAGGGTTCGAAAAGGCATCCTCATACCTAAGAAAAGCTTATGAAAGCATAAAAAATTAAAGATTGAGACACATCTTTTGAGAATGTGGATGTTTAGTTGAGGGCTCCGCAGTTTAGTGTGCTGTTCAGGTGGAAGTGCCAAGAGATTAGTATTTCAAAAGATAGTTCGAGCACGATAAAATTATTAAGAGGTCTTTTCGTAATTGCGGTCGTCCAACTTGCCTGCAATGTGGGTTATGTTCGGAACTACTGAAGAACGAAAATGTATATGTCACTCCTCTGCGAAAGAGGAATTTTCTTTGTGGAAATTATCTCAACCCATCATACGTACCCCCTTTTGCTTTCTATTTCCTACGTACCAAAATACGTAGGGGCGGTTTGAATTATCGTACGCGTGCTATACCCTCGGTGTGGCTTGGCAGGTTCTGCTGCGTATGCCTTATCCACTTATCAGAGATAGACTCTAAACTCGACGTATTACACCATTCGTGATGCATAAGTGCTGCGCAATTATCGGCAATAACACTGCTTTACATTACACGTTGCAAGTTTCATTGAAATGACAATAAGTTAAATGGTAAATTTGGAACCAGGTTCAAAAAAGTCCATTAATCTGAAAGGAAAGAAGTCCGGCAACGCTCCTTGTCCTTCTTCCAGGCCAGCACTGCTTTCCCTTTCTGAGTATTTTAATGAGAATACATCTAATACATCATTATTATAATATTTATTAGGTGTATTATGAGCACCTCTGCGAAATTTTGGTAATCTCGGGGATTCACTGAGAACATCTGCTAGATAGAAAAGTTCTCACTATTTTTCCTATTATCTACGACCCACAGCGCTGGCTCTTCCCGGCAACGCCACAAGAAGTCAAGCGTTCTAAATTTGACCGGCGCGGGCCTGCGTTGTGCAAGGTTATCTGCGATGATATCTTACACAACATGCCTAAATAGATATCCCTTTCCACAGTTGCGCCGATCTCCGCGCAATTTCCAGGACTTACCCTGTTGTGAACTCTACTCGAGCGATTTACAATTTCTTTTCATTCTCCAACCGACAATATATCGGCGTCCCTTTCAACTCATTTTAATTGACTTAGTTTACACTGGGTGTTTGCAAAAGTGCGCTCTCTACAAAGGAGAGATCTATGATGAGAATTAAATACAGAGTCAACAGTCTTTGCGATACCTTCTCTTTACTGTTTTGGCTTGTACCCGGAAGAGAGCAGCTCTTCTCATTCCGACCTCTTGTTTTTCAACTTCCCGCATAACATCAACTACGACCGTTTCTATCACATTCTTCAATCTAGTTTCCCTAATCGATCAGTTCATCTTCAGTAATGAATACAGGGTGTACAGCTGCCCTTGCCGAGGCTGCTTTTTTCTCTTCTTTTTCGCTGTCATTTGTTAGCATCACTGAGGAGTTGTCGAGCACTAGTTTGTGATGGATTTGGTAGTAGATAATTTTTGATAGCTAACCAGAGGGCGAGAACATCTCTGAAAACGTCACAAAACTTTCTGATGAGCTGATGCTACTCTTAGCCAGATTATGAACATCTATTTCTGTTTCCTATTTGGCAATACACCGGACGGCTTTTGACCTCTGAAAGATCCCGGCTTCCTTCCAGACAACGCTCTTTTTGACTGCGCAAGTTCTTGATGTATTTTCAATGCGCGGTTCTTATGTTGTTCTTAATTATAGTTCTGTAAGCGAGTCACAGGATCGGAGACTCTAATTCTGATCCAGTCCTCCCGTTTCATAAATTTACTTACATTCTCATAACAAGTAAGAAAGTCCTCTACTTGTTCTGCTAACGAAGTCCAGTTATAGGCTCTCCAGTCGCTGTCATGAAATGGAAGATAGGAACGCTGAATCACAGAGATTGCCACTTCTGAGTCGGCTACATAAGGTAACGCTTAAATATGCTTGCTGTAGCTAAACAGTTAGAGAAGTTGATGAAAACAGTGAGCTAAGCAAAGCAGGTACAAAGTACAAAGAGTTTTTATTTCTTGGCCGTTGAGCAAAGTGATTAATCAGGTGTGGAAGACAGTAATTCATCACATCACAATATCGGATAAAACATTGTCAGATAAGCTATTTCATCGCAAATATACATATGTACTAGTTCCCTGGCAAGATATGGATGACAAGTGGAAAGGTTGGTCTCATGAGTAGTTTTCTAGTGAAAACCGCTTCTGTCATAGAGTTATCTACTTTGTTCGTTAACAGTTTCTTCACCTTCAGAAATATGGGAGTTTCTTTTTAGTATGTCTTATCACACAAAGTGCACATACCTCTGACTTTAGGTATTTTGATGAACGAAGGCTTTGTGATTCCATTTGAAAATTAGAAATACTATTCACAACAAACATCAATACAAATTTTTATTTTGTTTTGAGCGTGTTAATGAAAAGACTGGATGTGAAAGATACTATCTTATTTATTCCCTTCGTATTTCCAGTGGACATAAACAGTCAGGAACAGTGGCGTACGCAGCGCCCCCCTCCCCCAAGAATTTTTGAAATCACTTTATGAAGTAGATAAACGCTTTGCATAATTTTATTCTTTATTGTTTACTGTTATTTTTAAGTATTCATTATTGACTAATTACTATTAAAATCAATATTTTTTGTGACTTTACTATTTCATCTGCATTCACGATGTGGCGGAGTTGCCACTTTTTTCCCACGCCCTCCCCCCCCCCCCCTTACTAGCAACTCCTGCATCCGGCACTGGTTGGCAGTGGAATAACTGAAAATCTGTGTTTCGATCCGAAGAAACAAAGGCCAACTAGGTTTGCAAAGAAAGCGCTTTTATTCGTTATTCCTGTAAATTCTGTGCTGTACGTATTGTTTGAACTGGGTTTCTGAAAATCCCACCGTGACATATTTCGACAATTTCTAAAAATGTCGCCGTAAATTTTAAGATAAAATAGCGTTTGATTGTGGTATGAAAAGTTGAAAGGTGCAGTAAAATTAGGAAGTTTGTTCGTTAATTTTTCTACACTTTTTGTAGTGTTTTTTTTTCAATTTTCGATCACACTTTTCTCAAACTGTGGTAATCATCTCCATTTACAAAAGCACTGGTCTAATCAACACTTCTATCTTCTCATTTAACGTAGGGTAGATTTCTCAGGATTAGTTTAATTTACGCGTGATCATCTCCAGTGCGCAGCAGAAACCATAATAATTTGTGACGTGGCTCTGTATGCCTAAGCAGAACACCAGATCTTTTCATTCACTCTTTATGAGTCGAGGAGTGACTTCGTATAAAAACTTGCCATATGGCTTTTAATGCAGTGATGAGTGTAAACTCGCCTGTTTGGGAACATATTCGAAACAGAGGGTGTAAATGATGACAAAGAAGTGACACGTACGATTTGTGTGGGGAAGCGGTCTTTTCTGTTCAGCTCTTCATTACGGCTGAGGGTCCTGTGAACTGTACATACAGCTACATACATATATGGGTGGATATAATTAAACACTGCTGCTTCCTTCAACATTAGTCACGGAAAACCCGAGCACAAGGTATTGACGAGGTTGATAGAATTAAATGTCTATAGTTGAATAAATTCCCGCAGCTCCTTCAATTTGCTTGTGCGCGTTCCTCTCCTTCCCTTTTTGTCCAGATTACATAGTTTTTCAGAATTTTTTCTTGCTTCACAAGAGCATCGTTTCTCCGAATGACTTGATTTCACTTCAATTTTAGGCTTTGAAAATGGTGACTTAGCCGGCGGAAAATTCATTCTCGACACCTGGTGTAATTAAGCTATTCATAGTAGTCAGAAAAAAAACAGCTGCGATTGGCCACGTTTGGCAATATTAGAAGAGCACGTTAACCAGTAGGCTCAAAACTGGCCCTGTTTGCTCCTAGATAACATGATCACGACCGAAACTGAATTGTTGAGGAGGGGGGGGGGGGGCATCTGCAGTGATTGAGGCACACCTGCAATGAACAATTTATCCTTACCATCCCCGCCCCTATACTTTGCTCACATCGACCTCTGACCTCTCACCTTATGAAAGTTTTTAATTCAGGGTTGGACCCATTGTGACTGTCACCTGCGACTCCGTAGTCCGCGTGCAGTAGCACTGTGCTACTCCGGGATAGAATCGTTTGATATATCCACACGCCTGTGTTGTCCATGTTGGTACCTGGCAAGTAGAACCAATGAAAGTGGAGTAGGATCACAAGGCACGCAGCTAAGTGCTGACGACTATCTCCATCTGGATAGCTCTCTTCAACCTCGAGTTGGTGCATTCCTGAAACGACGATGCATCCAGGGGCGTTTACAATCCGGATGCGCGGTACCGGGTCTTTGTTCTCTTTCTAATTTGTGAATGAAGGAAGAACCAAGTGCGATTTGGACACCTTCCGTCATTCTGGAGCTTTATCGATTACCTCAAATCAACGATGAGCTGTACTTTTCGGGGAAGAATGGAATCTGTAGGGTTTCCTTGATGCCGTCCTGCCGTGGCCTTGAGCGCGCCGGTGGTATGTGTCCAATAATCTTTATAATGAGGTTTTCTATAACTATGCACAATTGGCACTAGAGCGAAGAAAAAATGAAGTCTTTCGCTTTAACTGAAATTCCAGGAATTCGAGCCAGTCTCTTTAGTATCAGGCGAGCTTTCGTTCGCGACAGGAAAGGGTTCAGAGGAGGAGTTGCAAAGCGTTGCTGAAGGTCGTAGCCATTATGTAATTATTCAGTGTAACAAGTTTCCGGAAAAAAGTGTCTTTGGGTCAAGAGAGGGTATCTAAATCCGAAAATTTCCTGGAAGTTTGCACACTCGATATCTCTTTTAAAACTCTTCTCAACGCTGCCTTCTCGGGTCTACAATTTGCTTCACAAGATTTCTGGAATAAAAAAAAAGACGCGAGTCGTTGAGTCATTGTCTGGTGGTGTTTATAGCGGCGCGATCGTATTGTCCTCGAAGAAAACCAGTTGGCAGCAGAAGTCCTCGGAGCACGAGGTACCACCGAATCTCGTGTTCAGGTGCTGTCGATTGTTCCTTTCAAGGACGCCCTTGTGTTCGAATGTGCGCCTAATGATCGACGGCACTCGTGAACTTCGCCGAAACGACTTGGACCAGTGTTAAAAACACCGCGTCTGTTATTTTCTTGCGCTTCCTTCTTTCATCTCCTCCTCATGCGAACCAGAATCTTTGACAAGACACATATTACTCATTTTCGCCATTAGCGCCTTACCTAGTTCCAAACTGTCTGTTCTGGCTGTGAGATTTCTCACCTCTGCTCTGATGATTGTACAGCAAGAACACAACCAGATCGGCATAATACGTCGATTACAAAGTCTAGCGACATCTCCTCGGAATTGCTGCCATCCTCGCTCCATTGCTGCTAAAAGGACGAACGCTTGAGCAGCAGTTGGCTGGAGGATGGCAGCAAATGAGAGGAAATGCTGCTAGGCTTTCTACTCGAAGTGGTACGCTGTTCGGGCTGCATTCTGATGCAGATTTATCAGCGTACCTCATTGTAGGCATGCTTATAGCTTGGATGATAGCTTATGTACAAAACCAGAGCTGTTTCCTGTTTTCACCTCCTGGCAAAACCTTGCTTCTTATTGATATCCTTATTTTTTGCCGTATTCTTTCTCATTTTAGGATACGTATGAGGGACAGCATGCATCAGAAATGTGTAGAATTCTGATCCGGAAATTCGTGAACCTCGGTGTCATGTTGGCTTCTGACTCTCAGGTTTCCGAGAATTTTGCAGTTGCAGAATAATACCAGCTCGTGTTATTGATTCTTTATTTTCTTCCTCTCACCAAATTTTGGACATCTGTCAACTTCCGAGTTAAGAACTGCCGATTTTATGCAATACTATGTACTGTTCACATTGGCGTGTAGACGTCTTTTTTCTACCATGACTATCTCTTCTTGCTTCTCCACCACTTCTCTAATGTGTGGACAATTACTCTTTCTCCGTTCCACTATATCCGCACTGTCTCCCTATTTAATTAGCAACCTTTGTACTACTGTGAACTAATAAATTCTCAGCCCATATCTAACCAATTTCCCAATGTTGTTAGATTTAATAGTTTTCCATGCAAGTTTTACAGTGACACAGGCGGCGGAGCGAGCCCCCTTGGGTATGGGTCGCCAAATTTTCAAAATATGTACTTTGCAAAATAAATAAAACTTTTCAGTCAGTACTTGAATTATTTACCTCTATTATTTCTTAAATGACCTTCTTTAACCATTTATTAAAATGATTAATATTTTCATTGATTTTATTTTCCATCCTAGTCCCCCAAAGTAGCGAAGACCCCATTTTTTCCCCATGCCCCCCCCCCCCCGCCCAATTCCTGCGTCCGCCATTGAAATTTTAGTTTAGTTTGAATTTTTTAAATTTTTTCTCTTGAGTTTCTACTACTGTTATCCTTGAAGTTGCATATCCATAAAAGTTCTTCTATTATTCTCCCTGCTAAAGATTAGGTAGGAACTGTTGTTGCAATCCTTCAATACTCTTCAATACCTGGTACTTAATATATTTCCATCGCAGAAATAATGAGTGAACGACGGGGTTTTCGTCCACTGTTGTTCGAAAAGACATAGAGATTTGGCGCGTGAGATAACACACCGTTATCCTTCATCGAAAACTCAAAGCAGAGGGAAAACTCGTACTACGCCTGCGCGCAGCTGTTTGAAGATAGGACTTGAACTGAGAGAGGTTCCGACTGAAAAGGACTGAGAAATATCTGCTGTTTTGCGAAAAAAAAAAAACTAAATCATCGAAAGGTTTTTTGTTGCCTTTCTATGAATTCTTCGAATAAGGATGGTGTAAGAAATGAACCTTGAAGATGAAGAATGTGTGTAGATTTCTAGTTTCCAGGATCCTAACCCTTAATACTGAATAAAAGGGCACTTTCACCCTTTCTACAGCGTACAGCACTGTTGAAATGTTTTGCATTCAGAGAAAACAGGAGAATTTTTTGAATTCTGAGCTTATCGAGTGAGTGAGGCATTGGAAGGGAGGAAAAGCTGTACCTGTCTACGACTACATCGTTCGCGCTGACAAAAAATCTGACGACGTAGTGGCATCCTTCATCGGGGAAAGTTTGTTTAGATAGTCATTGATACCAGTAACATTGACTCCTTTGTCCAGGAGGGAAATTTGGAAGGAAGGGTATTCCACCTCATGTGAAAAAGGCTTAACGGAGAGTGAATTGCATGAACTGCTGTAGCTTGCATGGAGGGCGGCTAGCAGAATTCCTGCTTTGACGACAACTCACACGCAACCGGATTGCCGCGCTCAATTACGAGATATACTGTCGACGATGTAGTTGCTAATGTGCCGACTCCTTCCACTCGCTCTGTTGCCTCAGCCGGAAGAGATAGGTGCCCCTTGTCGTGCTACTTCTCAACTACCAAGGGCACATGCACCTGTAGTTGTTTAGCGGCAGCCTGATCTCACAGCCGGCCGAGAAGGCGGCGATTTCGCGCTTCGTTTGGCACCGTCGATCGCCGCGATTACCCGAGTGCACCTCGTGACGTCGACCTTCTCACCCAGTTCTCATCTGCCTCTTTCCACTAGTCGTCATCGAGAGAACCAGTACTGACTAGTTACTGTTCTCATACGTAGCTGTCTTCAGATTGATCGTTGCAACTAGATAACTACTTTTTACGCTTGGTAACGTTATGGAACCGGCGCTGATTCCTAGTTTTGTTTCGAAGTTACTTCACATTACTCGCTAAAGACGATGCCTCTGCGCCGGAATATGGTAGGTCCTCCTTACTCTTAATCATAGTGTCCTAGCCTTTTTACAACCTTCCTTTGCTCCAGACCTTACAAGGGTAGGATAACCGATGTCCGTGGCATTTTGAGATGCGGTACGCCCCATGATACGGAGTCGGTGACGCTGATCTCGAATCCATTCTCCTTTTCTGCTGGACCTATTAGGACTATAAAATTATGAATATTAGTCTGTACAGTATCCACTCACCATGGAACTCGTGAATACCATCGCAAATAGCCCCCGTATGCAAAGCCTCGACAGAAATGCATAACTAATATAACTAAGAAGAGAATTGTAGGCGGGTGTAGAAACAGTACCATTGTGTTGTACAGACAAAAATTTATAATTTTATTCACAGTGACTTCCAGCAGAAAATCGAGAATGGATTCGAGGAGAAACGGTAGGTATCATAGACTTTATACTACGAGACATACCTCACTTCGGAATGTCAGGGATATCTGGTATCCTTCCATTTTCAGTAGGCAAGCTAGTGAGCTGATTTTTTTTCCAAATTTTATATGAGAGTAGACAAGACGACCTTGATCTGATTCTCCCAGAAACAATGCACTATTTTGTCTATTTATGTGTGTGTGCATGAAGAAGGCATACACATGCGTGAACTTTCGATGGTGGGCGCCTCCTCGAAGCACCACTGGTCAAATCACATAAAATACGTGGTGCTCCAGTTCCCAATCATGTCGAAGTTTTTAGCATTCCCGTTTCCGCCAGTTTTCGTTCGTAGAAAAAGAGCAGGGAAATTTCTTTTACGATCCACGCGGACATCTGCTCGCGCACAACAAGCAGATGTTTCAACCTTGACCCTTTGAAGGAATGATTCATTCCTAAGGACTGTCGAACCTAAGAATTCTGCTTATTGGACGCGATTATAATCAAGTGGGGGTTAGCCTTGTTACTATAGCTTTTGTTCAAGTTCAACTCGATAAATACAAATATTAAACGCTCAGTAGTATAGGTTCCGCAACATCTAGAAGTAGAGGTACATGTAAAGTTAAAGGTAGAGACAGAGGTATACGTACTATGTAGCAGACATTTGACTGTGAATGTCGGCATCGGGTCAATCAGATAATTCAAACTTCCTTTCTTTTTCAAATATTCGATGTGATGAAAGCATAAATCTTGTCGAGTTATCTTGATATTCGATGTTAGCACTGACTCGGGATTCGATTGAATTGACACAGTGAACGTTAGAAGATCGAGTCGATCAAACCAAATGTGCAGTACATAGACTGGTAGCATACTGTGTAACAATAACTTTTGAAAAACATTGTCGAACAGTAGCATTATACAAGCCATCAAAAAAGTAGTTCTTATTGAACTATAATATGTATGTGTGCATTACCGTTCGATTCATGCCTTCCTGTTCCCCTTATAAGAACACTCACTCGCAAGCCGCTAATGGTCTGAGAACTCGCTTAGAATTATTTGCTCCTTTGTGCGAAGCAGACAACGGGATGTCCTTCCGCGGACGCCTCGCACCAGTGATCCCTCGAACCTGTGTTACCTTTCCCTTCCGTTGCAATGATCCGTCCACTTGAGCTTTTTCCGAACCTTCAGCTGCCAACGGATCAGGCAGTTCGCTTGCCACGCTTCGTGATCCGCTATCGACTTGGAATCGTTGTCCAAGACGCGTCACTTGACAGCACAATAGTTGCCCTCGTTTTCGTGGATTCCTCGCCTTTCAAGGTCTTTCCCACTCCCCCGCCTCCCACACCGTTAGCCCTTGGCCGCCTACTCATCCGCACCGTTCCTCCCCGTAATTTCATTCGGTTTACGAGCCTACGGCGATTCCTCTCGACG
>KN729603.1:0-11187 GCA_000816745.1 Ancylostoma duodenale | reverse complement strand
CCCTCCCCCCAACTCCCTTTTCGCCTCGTACATGGCCTGTAAAATGATAACGCTATTGCAAAAAAAGACGATGAACAGTGAAATACCATTAACTACAGTGAAACTTTTGCACACACTTAATATGACGCAAGGCTTCTTCAAGATTTTTCAGGAGGACTTTCAAGTCTGATTTCCTTTACCTAGTAAGGCGAACCCCACCTTCTAACACACGGAATAGAAATTCGTGAAATTGCAAGTAGAGGAAATAAAGGAGAAAATTTCCGAGAGCGGAAGCTTGGGAAAGTATGTCACCAAACCGTACTCAAACAAAAAGGCAAGAACCAAATGTTGCTGACAGAACTATAGAGCCCCAAAGGCTCCAAAACATTCACCAGATTGACTTTCGCTGTTGATATAAACTCTTTAGATCGCAAATACCACGACAATCGGTACATCACATACAGTCTTTCTCAAAAATCCTTGCCTCACGCCGCACCGCCCATCAGCTCATCCACGCCACGTTCGATAATGCCTACATACATAGGTAATGTGGCATGGATGAGGTGACGGGCGGTGCGGCGAGAGGCAGAAATTTTTGAGAAAGACCATATGTAACGCTTCTTCAAGCCATCGCAAGCATTTGATGGTCCAGTTCATCACATGGTTTCAGTGGCGGAGATAATGCCCTAAACTAAACACAGAAATCCAGATTCGTCAAAACATCACAATAGGAAAACTTGTGGGGAACGGGACGGAGACCATCCTCGTTCCAAGAACGAGCTACATTTGACAAGCCCGTGGCTAGAAAGTTCCCCCAAGCCTGCGACAACGTCAAAGCGGTACAACGGTCCCAGTTTCAGACAGAAAAATGTTAAGCGCAGGTAATCTTGGCGCACCAGGTGTATGTACCACAAGAATCACTGACTCCAGAATATAGTAGACAAATTATTCAGAATACATAGACAAAATGAATTCATCTCTGAGTGATTTGAACGCTTCCTACCTCGGTATGATCAGGGTCAAGCGTGATGATGATAGAAAGTCGACCCCCCCCCCCTCTCAGCCGTCAAAAATACGACCCCCCCCCCCCTTTCGTGCACAAATTTCAAGTGAGACGCGAAATGAGAACGAAGATGCAGACACTACTGGACTCCAAATTCAAACGTTATAGCAGCAGTAGGAGTAGCCACCGCGTACACCGTCAAGGGTTTGATCCCCTCTCTATCCAGAATTTGCAAAAAGTTGAAATGGACGCGGTTGGTGAATATCGCTCTGAAAGCATGAGTACTCAAGCAACTTGCTTCAAATTCGTCATCAAAAATATCGATATACGTCATCTACGTAGTCAAGGGTTCGATCCCCTTCGAGGCCAAAATTTTTGCACGATTTAAAATAACGTGCGCTTGTAGTGGACTCGAGATAATGAGACGTGGTGCACGGAATAACTCTCTATCGGGTTCCAGAACTGAGTAGGACCAGCAGCACGAATGAGCAATAATGTGCACCTAAAATTTTGGCTCGCTCATGGTCGTATGGTTGTAGATGGACATGAATAGCAAGAGGTCAAACCCGTTAAGGTGCCGATTCTTTTCTCAGTTTCATGTTCTTTAGCTCCTTTTTCCGCAGTTGCCTCCACCGCGATTCAGCTCCGTCGATAAAAACATGTAAAAAAAGACCATTTTCATCGACGAAACCTCATCTCCGCAATTCTCGTGCTGAATCTTTTCTCTTGGACCTAGAGACCTGAAACTCGGGGGTAAAGCACATATCGATGAGTTCCATAGAACCACTTTTTATCTGCTCGCAGGACTGGGTAGGACCGGTAATACGAACGTGCAAATATTTTCACCTAAAATTTTGGCTTGCTCGGAAGCATGGTTGTAGTTGGAAATGAATAACAGGAGACCTATCCAGTCGATGTGTCAATTTTTTCTTAGTTTTAGTTAGCCGAAGGTTTGCATTCTCAAGCAGCGTGGTTCTCTTTTCCGCAGTTGTCATCCTTCCTGCTTCGATCTAGTCCAGTCGATAAAAGCGAGTAAAAATGGCCATTTTTATCGACTAAACATCACTTCCGTAATTCTTGTGCTGAATCTTTTCTATTGAAGCTGGAAAGCTGAAACTTGGAAAAAAAAGCACAGCTGGGTATGATCCATAATAAGACTTTTTTTCGTCTTCAAGGGATGAGCAGGACTGGCAGTACGTATGAACAAAAATGACTGTCCAGAATTCAGCCTCGTCCCGAGACATGGCTGCACTACTACTAAAAGGAATACACGGATTCCCCAGCACAACCACGATCTTCCCTCTACCGACCCCCCCCCCTCCCCCCCCCCCCCCTTGATAATTTATCAACACACGCTTGACCCTGGGTATGATTCTTAACAGAACTTTACTCTGTGCTTTAGATGAAATGTGGACTTGCGAGCTGTCAAATATCTTTGTGCAAAAGGGTTCGCCATAGCTGCTCTAAAACTTCACCGTAGAAAAAAAAGACCAATAGCAGAACAAGCACATTTATAGGCCTATAGTTACATCATTAAAGAGATTGAGTCTTTATACAAAGAAGACATAAGTGAAGACAGGAAAACTGAGCAAAAGAACACGGTGAGGTCATAGCACAGACAATAGGAATTGTTCAACCACACCATACCAAAAGCATATTCTAAAGTATAATCTTAAGTATTTTTTAAAGCTAGACGCTATGGTAGAGAACGATATTAAGAGGAAAGATCACAATAATGTTTGTTGCACTTGTACTCATCTCCGCAATTTCTCATTCACGGTCTTGACGATCAATGATGTTTGAAATACGAGTTGATTTGCGGAAACAGAAACCTGAAAATCATCTAGTAAACGCAAACTACAGGAGTGTGGGGCATAAGGCCTGGAAAGGGCGGTGCGCTGAGCACTATGACTGGTTAGTTGTATGAAATGGCCAATCATCAAACTTCGCAACACCGCCTTTTCCAGATATAATGCTCCACACTAAAACTACAGCACTAGCATAAAATTCCAAGCCTCCAGGTGAGAGTCAGAAAACAGGTCCCACTGCACAAAAAACAATAGAAGACTTCGTAGACAAATTCACTCTGCGCTTACCTGCACAGCATTTTGGTCCTTGAAATATGTCTTCAACGTGTTGCTAAATCTTTTGGAATAGTGCACAAATTCTCGCTTTCTTTTTTCCACCGCTGAAACAGAAAACATGGAAAAGGAACATTAGTGAGCAAAGAACATAATCAATTCATCGTATTCCGAATACGACAGATTTTCACAATTTCTTACAAATATCAGTTGACACTAAACTCACACCCATTGTCTTCACTATAAGTGGGAATCTTTTATGTGTTTGAAAATTTCAATTAAAAACGGTTGTCCTTAACGTGACAACTCGCAACTGAATTTCAGCCACCCCAAAGATTAAAGTGATTAAGGTTTTTAAAAATAATTGATGGGCGGATGCCTTTGAAATTGGATGCGGAAGAAAAGGTGTAACTATTGTGCTTCTACTAGGAGCCAGCCATTAGCCATGAAATCAAAGAATAACTTCTGCAAGAAGAATTGACGAAAAAAGGAATAGAATGAACATCGAGTACGTTTCAGGGGACGGTAAGACATGGAACAATAACGAAGATGGTTCGTTGTATTATTGACCGTTTTTGTGAAATACCGTTGTGGCAGGTTGCAGGACCGCCACATCTTCACCTGGGACAACGTCACTCTGCAGCCTCGGAAACCAAACCGTTGTCCACACGTTCTCCACTACCCAATATTTGCATCAGCCTCAGATCGCCGCTTTTCTTCTGCCAGCATTTTTATTTTTTTTTTCTTGTGAATACAAGGGGCTCTCCAGCTCATGATTTCTTAAAACCAATGCCCTGGTGCCCGTTTTAGCTTTCTGATTTTCTTTTTTTTTTTTTTTTGCAGTTCCGATAATTTTGATTTCTATAACACTTTCTGCTGGCAAGTCATGAGACGAGGAGGAAACTGATACTGCGAGGAACCGACAGAGATGGAACTTGCGACTTCTATCCCACTTGAGCAATACTATCACAAAAAATCTGCTCCGGTTCAAGGGATATACGGGTGTTGTCTCACTATCCGCTCTGTTCGTGGGAGTTCTGGGCGAAATGCATGGATGTCTCACTGACTCTGCTCTGTAGAAGTTCACTTCAGAGAAAAACAATCACTCATGTCTACCACATCAGGGGCACATCTTGAATTAATTTTTGATTTGTAGACTTGGAGAGCTCCTCTACCACGTTTTTGTGTTTTGATCCATGAATGTGTAGCGCACGTACGTGCATATAAATAAATAAATAAATAAATAAGTTTTCCAAAACAATCACATATCATCACTCCAAAGAAATCGTCGATACTATATTTCTCTACTCGTGTCAAACCCAAGATCCATATCCAGTGATCGAAAAATCCCTTGGTGCTCCTACCCAGAGTTTACACAGTGGTTTATAGTTCAACTTCAACTAGCAATTCTCGGTTCTAAAACTCGTTTTTTAATGAATGATTTGAATCTGCACGTCTTTGGGTCTAAACTAGGAGAATAATAGGTCCAAATCCTCAGCCGCAATATCTTTATGAATGAGTGAGATATGTATGGTTTCTCGTCATATTCTCTAGTGAGTTAAGCTAGCAATTTCAATGTTCGTTTCTTTAAACCTGTGCAACGCTGGATAGATCATAAAACTTCTCTATCACTTCAGATTAATAAGTGGAGTTCTTTACTGTGGTAAAACTCCTAAGAAACGCAAGGTCGCAACAATGTTTTCCACTTTTTCCATCTGAAGCGGCAAAGAAATTCGATTCAATGTTTATGATTCGAACAATGTTGATAGGCTTCTCCATGTAGCACACATCAGTTCGGGAGATTAGAAACGAAAATTTCTGTGGAATGTGCTTTTAAAGTAGGCAAGTGGAACGTACCTTGTTGTGCAGACAGCGGCACAATCTGGTGCACCGCATTTATTGCTTCTAACAATTTTTTAATGGATGATGCGATCAATTTAATAGTTTCCAAAAACTGGTGACGATCAGCCATCTCCTCCGGCACCCGTGATAGCACTCGTCGTAACTCAATTGCTCTGAAAAAATAAACAAGATGAACCAAAAATAGTGAACAGCAAGAATACAGAAAACTGAAAAGCATAGACAAAAAAGTCTGGAACCAGCTGGCAAACCTTTTAAAACCCTAAATTAACAAAGAGATGATGGGGGGGGGGGGGGAGGTGTGAAGGATTGCTGGAATTTGTACGCGAAAGGGATGGGAGCCTCAGTTATCAGGCTGTTGAAGGGGAAAAACAAATATAGTATTCAAAAAAGTGATAGGAGGCTATCTCATCTCTCCGCTAGTCATCTTAATAGGACAAGCTCTCCTCAAAACAGCCTGAAAGCCAACAATTTGTGATGATACCAATTATATGCAAATGCACCCGCTACCACCTCCTCAAGTACGGCAGTCATGAAGAACGATAGGTAGTGACAGCTGCCAGCTGTGCAGCGCACTCATGCAAAGGTTACCATGCCCACCTCGCATTATGCGCCTGCTAAACTATCTCGTTCAGAGGATCAAAGACGTCGATCAGTTAGGGCAAGACTGAAGATTTTCCAAACAAACGCATAAGCACCCGCAGTATTTACATAACACATTTCAATGGAAACTAAGCTTTAACTTCTTCCGTCCTACTGGTTTCTATCTAGTCATGCCATAACCATCTTATTCAGTGGAACATGCTTCACATATCTATAACTGTAGCCTCTATGAGCAGGCCACAATTGTATGAGATATAGACAGACGGGTTCACGATAACCAACTATTGCCAGGTATCGTTCTTCCTTCTTCCTTCCTTACAGTCCTTCCGCGGATCTACACCTCTCCAAACAGTTCACATGAAGACAAAGTAGATCGGCAACAATATTCCATTTTCATCACACTGTGGCAAGCATCGTGTAGCATAGGCAAAATGAAAGACAACAAAGGAAACAATTACCGCTTCGTGAGCTCCTTATATTCGGGGACGTGTTCATGACCTTGAACCACAAGATCATCTGTTGGTGAACTGTCATGCATCCTGAGGTACGCTTCCTGCAATCCTTTCTCTGATCATTCAGAGAAAACACAGATAAAGAGGTTGAAAAAGCCGAAAACAAAGCAAAAAAATCAAATATGACGAATGTTAACGAAATTGCTATCACAGAACTAACCTGAAGGTTAATATTAAGTTCAGATTCCGCCAGCAAAATTTTTGTGAAGTCAAATAAAAATGATGGAGATGCGCTATCAGAGGCTTTCATAGCGGACCGTAAACGCTGAAAACAAGTATTATTGAAAGAGATCAGAGCACATTAGCAGTTATGAACCTTAGAATGGCAGTTGAGAAGGATGGATCAAAATTCACTAAGCATTCTCTGCATAGCATAATACCAACTCGAATTTTTACCACGAACAATGAATTAATAAAAACAAACCATTTCGTTAGATAAACAGCCAATCTGTCTCACAAGCAAATCAAGAAAGACATTTTTGGTGCACTTCTGCAAGAAGGTAGAAACTGCCATACAAAACGTGGCAAGCGATGTTTATGTGCTCAGCAGTAAAAGTTTGATGTTAAAATTGGTTGTGGGCTGAAAAAGCGTGCTCTGCTAAAAAATTTATTTATTCAAACTATTATTCCACCGAGTAATATTGGGTTGAGGAATAAGTTTGTGCGGTTTTTCTGAACACCCTGTTTTTTTTCTTTCCTTTTTTTACACTGTGATTTGAACTTCGTTCCATTGCCTATCATGAACCTGTTCCAGCATTTGTTTGCTTCTTGACAGGATTGCTGTTGTATTCTTAATATCTCGCAACATCTTGCGATCTACCGCATGGATTGTGACTCTGCAAGTCGACATGAACGAACAACTCCACTACCTACCACTGGTCGACTTCAATGGTGGAACAGATGCAGCTCAAGGGGCTAGGGACATCGAAGACTATAGGGTTCCATTACTACTGATAAGGGGAAGCACAGGAATAGTATCCCCACATTGAAGGGGGCAACTTTGGCCTGGAAGATGTCTCTTGTTCTGGACCCTCAATCTGAAGACATCAACACAATATCTGCAAGGCTCTATTCCAGATGTAAGGAATAATCACTGTTGATGCTAACGCTCAACAACATGTAGGTTTGGCTAATGTATTCCGTGCAAATGTTTAAACATTCGATTGGAGGTGATTTTCACGTTGGATATGCTCGACTCTTCTGCAAAAAAAGTCTGCTAAAACAACCAATGAGAAAATGAGTTGTTACCCCTACCGACCTTTGAGCCTGAAGCAGTCACATACCACCACTTTTGTTAACTTTCTTGTACATTTCATACACTTCCCTTCAAGAGTTGCAACATTAATCCACCTCAAACAATGCGCATTTTCACAAATGAATATGTAGTTGAAAAGCTATAGTGAGCATCTACGAACCTGATGAAGCCACATGTATCATTTCGGATGCATTTTCAGGAAAATGACGGAATTGGGTTGCTACTTGTGTGCTGTTCGGTTGCTATTCGGCAGCTATTTGACTGCTGTTCGCCTTTTGTATAGGGATCGAATAGCAATGAAACAGCGACCGAATAGCAAACCATCAGCAATCGAAAAGCACTCAAATGGTATCCCGACCCCGCCCTCTTCAGGGAGTGAAGCCTCCAGTTGCTGGGATCGCTAGAAAAGTGTACTGCGCTGCTGTAATGGCTATTTGTGTATACGTACAATTACTGTTTTTCATCGTACTGGATGGTTTAACGGCGAAGAAAAACATTACAGCCATCCATTACTGCACTGCGAGAAAGCGCTCCCAGCGCGTGCCGCGGTCGCCCTGCTGCTGTGGGCATTCAATTCCATAAATTGATCAGCCTCATCGTCGCTCACTGTACAGTTTATTAGTTTTGGAATGGCACCCTTCCGCGTAGCCAACTAACACCTTTAGCTATCAGGAACATATTCATCCACGGCTGCTAGCTAGAAATAAAGATATAGACGGAGGATGAGCGTTGCAGAAACACGCCACCGCAAAACTATTATAATACACCATACCTAGTCTCTTACAGTATAAATAACGAGGGAAAGAGCTACATATTTATTTATTCATAATTTATTTACTTACATTTGTAAGTTACTGGTTGTGAGTGATGTTTTTGTCAAAAATATTAGTTCTGGTACCTGAGGAAAACAGCAAAAACCTAATTCTCAACCCATGTAGAATGACTGTTTTGTGAACTAGTCCTATTTTTACGACTTCCACAATCAGTAAAATGAAGCGCATTGGAACTATGTGCATGCACAGATAACATAACATAGGACAAATCAAGAACAAACTAAACTATATCAGTAACATTTTATAGAGAATTACGCACCCCAAGGCCAAGATTGATCAATAACCACGAAAACTCTCAATATTAAAAAGAAAATCGTGAAATCGTAATTCACAAAGAATATCAATACTAAAAAGAAAAGTGGGAAATGATAACTGTCTTTTTATGAAAATTGTGGTGGTCCAAAATCCAAAATATACTGGACATTCACAGATAGTAATTGAGCCAGAATAAATTCTTTTAAAGAACAAAACCTGAAACTTACATGAATAGCAGCCAGAGCACGATCATCGTCTCTCTTCGAAGATCGGAGTTTGTCGAGAATTCCACTGTATAAGCACTGGTAGGTCATTGCACCAAGATAACCACCTTCTTCGTTCATTGCTACAACAAAAGTATGTATGAATAGAAAACATATGAAATATAAAGCTAATTTTAAAATAAAAGTAGATTGAAGTCTAGAATCTTCATCTCCGTTTTGACAACGGAATGATATAAGATACAGAAGGTAAAGCTATCTGGAGGTTTAACATCACAACTCAATGGGTAATTCAAGACGAATGTCCGAAAAACCAAAAAAAAAGGAGGTGCTTGGAACAGCATAATCGAAAACTTGTGAAAGTGAAGCATCCAATCACGGAAAAAATGTCCCATAAATGAAAACTATAAGGAAAGTAGAAAAGATAAGGCAAATGAAATGAGAAAGTCATTCAGCGCCATATGAAACCTCCGAATCGATCGATAGCATGACACAGAGTCAACAAGGGACGAAGAATAATAAAGGAGAAGCTGCGTCGCCGTTATGACAGCTAGCTGAATAAAACCATAAAGTTGTTAAAACTTCAGCGATGGAAAACCGGTAAATCTCTAAACCCTCTCGTGTGATGTTGCTCTCTCGCGCGACTGAGTCACAAACTGCACCGCGCTCCGCAAGAGACGGCTCTCCTCAGCACGTCAGCCAGTTAGCCGACAAAACACAACGGATCGTACTCGCGGACGTTCCAGCATCCGCTCCGTTTATACTCGGGTGGCACCAACTCTTACGGTGGGGAGGTCATTGACTGTATAGTCCTAACCTATAAGGTTACCAATGAGAAGCACTCGACTCAACCCATACTAAAGGCAGCGCCCCTGGAAATTGTTGACTTTGAGTTAAAGGCAGCACTCACAAATTTTTGGGTTGAAGATTCCGCGGTATATCGGGTTTTTAGGGGGTCAACCACAACCACATCCGCCTATAGGCGAAATTGACGGAATTCCACAAGCTCCGCCCAACGGCTCTGATGCTCTGGAGTGTGAAGCGATCCTCGAATGTTTCAACACAGTTTGCGTTCTGCATAGGTCCTTTCCACTCGATGTACTACCGCAAACTGGTATTAATCTATACAGGAGCTCGATCTCCCTAAGCATTAGCGTCAGTGGGCGGAGCAGGTAGTTCTCAGTCGACGCAGCAAAATTTCGCCTAGTGGGCTACACCCGGTTTTTTAGGGACGATGAACTTGTATGAGACTTGAACGTGTTTCACGCTACTCACAGACAACGATGGAATGGCGTGAAATACGCTAAAAACACAGAAAATTATGGCGGTATTTCATGTGTGTCCACAGCGCGGACGAGTGTTCCGTGATGGGTCCCGCCACGAAGCCCTGCCAATGGTACGAATCCTATAAACCAGTCTTTGCTAAACCACATGCGCACACTCTGTCGACGGCGTTAGCTCCCGCGACGAAACCCTTTTGTCCACAGCGGCACATGTGCCCATGGCCAAATGGCTGAGTATCGATCGCCATCAGGACGCCATGTGTGCGATGCACCTTGAGGACGAGGCGGATCTACGGCACTGTACATATCTGAAGAGGAACTTGAATCGCAATCACGAGTACGGCTGCCTCTCACGTGTTCGCGTAGTGACGATGCACCAGGCAGCGCTGGCACGGTCACCTGCACAAGCGCGGATAACTTCCGCGTGGCAGGACGCACGAATGTCAAAGGAAGCGCAAGAAGGTTGCGCCGCGTCGTTCTCGAGGCCGCTCATGGGCCATCGCCATCAGGGCACAGCACTAGGTGGTCATTGTCGGTTGGGGAGTACTGAGTCCAATCGGATTCCGAAATGGGCTACTAAGTACCTACACGTTAGGGTTCTTACAGGAAAAGAAGGTAGCACTAAAAAATAACTTAAATGGCCGCCAGTGAGGACGACGAATGATGTTTGAGCAAGAAATGCGTACCTTTTAGCGAAGACATCCCAGTTCATCTCAAATTCAAGCTAAAATCCTCGAAAAACCGACCTCACAAGGGAAGGATACTTGGTCAGTATGGTCATTCATAGCGTCCTGTATAATATCCCATGCATCTTGCGATGCTGATCGCGGATCCGTTTACCAAATTTCCTAAATAGCTGTCTAAGATGAGTTATGCTCGTTTTTTGCCCTTACCGTAGTAGCGGTAGTGGCGGGATATCCTTCATTCGTCATTCTCATTGTGAGTAATTCGCATTTTGTTTTCATTTTCCTTTTTTTTCGACCATTTTTTTATTGTTCCTCAGCAGAGTTGAACCCGAAAAATGACTCCACGAGGAATGAGAGACTCAGCTACCCGTCACGAACCCACCTTGTGCAATAAGTGTAGTGTTTGAACTTAGCACCAAAAATGGGCATAACTTATCACAGGGAGCAATTTACGAAATTTCGAAAAAGGATCTGAGAACAGCGTCGCAAGGTGCATAAGAATGTATACAAGGCGCTATGAATGGCCATACTGACCAAGTATCCTTCCCTTGTAAGTACGAAACTGTTTGATCCCGCCAGAACTCGTTGATACGGGTGACGGACAAGAGGTGCGCTC
>KN729602.1:3686-16826 GCA_000816745.1 Ancylostoma duodenale | reverse complement strand
CTAGGACGGATTCGGCCGGGACCTTCTATCTGTCAGGAAGCAAAACGGAAATCACCAACATTGACCCCAAGGTCAACATCTATCACAAGTGCAATTACAAAGGGGTAAGCAATACTTCCGTCTTTCTTTTCCTATAATTTTCTGCTATCCATTTCTGAAAAGACACTACCTGTTCTGAACATAATGCTCGCACATTTCAGCCTTGCTACAAGAAGATCGGAATTACTATTCCGGACAATTACATCAGCTGTGGCTACCATCCGCAATTCACATTCGATATTGGACGAATTAACCTTGCCGGCAAATTCAAAGGAGAATCTATAGACTGCTTGAACTAATAATTACGGAACTGTTGTATAGTTGTACTACCTTCGAAACTCGGATGAAAACTCTGAATAAATTTATTTTTTGCCATGTTAGATGGAAGGCGTAGCGCACGGGTAACAAGAAGATTGTTAGAATCTTCTATACAATCACACCCCTTGCATTCAACTATAGTTTGTAACTTATAACCGAAGGACCTATAACCTATACGTATATGCAAGGTAGTTAGCTGTTAACTATGTAGTTGCACATTAAGGTTAGAATGATGTGCGACGTCGACTCAAGCTCACATATAGCCTAAGTAGTACACTTCTTACATTCTCTTTCATGGCAACACCCGTCGAAATTCTATAATAGATGTTGAATCAAAGTTTCAGTGGTGAAGAACAGTGTCAGCGCATCACGAAAGTCAAGCGAACACAAAGAATGATGACTAAACAGTGGAGAAATGCAGATCGCTGTCACTAACACGCATGCTTTGCCCGTGTTCGCTCAGTGACGACGCTTCAGCTTACCCAAACCCGGTTATCTGCAAGCACGTGTGTTACTTTATCATGGCGCGACCCACAAATGTTAATGGGTACACGATTAGAAGCATTGGAAACATCAACGCGATTTCATGCACTTCTTGTTGTGTTTCGCGCTATTTCACTAATACGGCAACATCTCAAACAAGACGGAGATTTGATCTAGTGCTGCTTTTAAATCGTGGAGAGACCTCAGCTCTCCACGAGAAGTTAAGTGAGCCTACTGCTGTGAAACCCAGAAAAGACTGCCGAAAGGTTGGAAGATATGAAATGAGATACGCTCGAGTAATCCTTCATACTATAAATAGGTATGACTATGGTGAACATGGCGTTAGAAAGGCTGGTTAAAGTTTTGAGGGCCTCTGGGAACAGTTTAGTTGAGATGATATATCTCTCTCAAATAAAAAAAAGCGCACCAGCAAAGTAGGAGCACGTGCTTCTTTCGTCAACAGTCTCTTCAAAACCTTATCACCTATGATCTCAATAAATATGAAATAATAAATGTGAAAGAAAGCCAGTATTTTTCTGATGGTCGACCCCTCTTCTCCTGTTCTCGGTAACGTTTTGGCAGGGCACGAATAAAAGAAGCGCTCAACGAACCATGACTAACTCTACATTGTTACACTGTTCAATTTTGAAACGAAACGCAGTAACAGCAACAAAACAATTGGGAAGGGAACATTATTTAAGGATTAAGGATTTGTACAGCATAGAGCAGCAAAAATGAAGTAGATCATGTAGAATATTTCTATGGGGAAGAACTCTCACTTGAACTTTCTCAATTTCTAACCATACAAACTTGCGTACTGAAGGAGGGCCGGCACAAACGTGTTGAAAGAATTTCTTCAGGTAACAGTTTTTTTTTGTTTGGTTTGTCGTCTGGTGTTTTATTTTTTCACATGTAAGGTTTTTATCACATGTCCAACAAAGATAAATGGATAGATTTGATATTCCCCATTTTTCTTTAGAATAGCCACGTTATTTGCATGTTCTAGAACCAAAATTATCTATTCTATCAAAACCGGATAGTACTTACAATGCCAAAAACCATTTCTTTCCCCATGCCAAATAACAGGAACGCATCGCACAGCAAACCGTCGTTTACCATTCTGGGCGTGTCTCATGTTTGCTGTACTTTTTAATTCGAAGTCAGAATGCGTCGTCGACCTTGTACCCACCTAGAGGTCTCACAGAGAGACGAAGACTATACACTTGAGTTAGAAACAAGTGCAAGTTTCCTCTTCTTCCACATCATTGTTGATGGGGATTGTTTTCACCCCCTTTTTTTGTTTCATCTATTTTTTCACACTAATCATATTCATGTGCTCGATTTCCTCGATGTTTCTTTTGTTTCACTAGTGCTCATTATGTGTTTGCAAGACGTTCCCATTCCTTCCAAGTTTTCTGAAGTGCACAGCAAAAAAAGGTCAAACTCGTTGCGTTTGTTTACATTGATTCAGCATTCGATTTCGATTCCAGTAAAAATACCGAACACTTGGAACTCGGTGAGCTGTTCATCGCTGTTCTAAGCCCTGAGCGTCGATCACGCCTTCAGCGTGCAGATCGCTCCCCGTTAGCTGAGTTAGGAAGTCTTGTTGTTCATGCCACTCTCTCTCTATTTTGGGGAATTTCTAATCTATTGAACAAATATACTAGTATCTATTATAGTATGCGACATATGTGTCCGACTATTTCTGCTCCACGGCTTTTGAAAGCCTGTGTTAAATAATCACCAGTCTTGTAACTTTGCATTTGATTTTTTCAAAAGCAAATGTCTCAAATACATGTTCCGAAGAGGTGAATTTATTTTTCTCTCATGTTCTAAGAAATGTTATTGCTCTTAGACGAAACCGCTCAAAAAAGGCGAAGGCGTAGACAGTACTCATAAACATAATTCGTACTTTACTGTACAAGTCTAGGGGAGAATGTCCGGAGTCATTTTCAAGCGCATTTCCTGCCTTTCCTACACTAAAGCACCCTCAAAAATAGAAAAAAAAATCGAAGAGGATACCTAACATTTTCAACTATGCCGTTCTCTGTGTGGTTCCAAAGATGCATACCCGTATTGCATGCGGGTATCCACACAATTCCTAGCAACATCAGCTTCTGCACATTAGTTGGCAATATTATGTAGCAAATATGGAGCGATCCATGAAACTCATGGGTAAGATTCATGAGTGCATAACCGTGCGAAACCAGGCTAGCAGACCCGCTTGTTGCGCTGCTTCTCCTACCTTTACGTGGTCTATACTTTACCCGCTTATGCTAACCATAGTTGGTTTGCTTAGTTATCCTCTCTTGAGTTCCAACTCAGGCCGTTTTATATCATTGTGGCCCGTGCACACTAACGCGTCACCTAACCTTTTTGAGAAACAATGAATTTAGCGTGAAATTCTCAAAAAAAGCACAGTACATGTACAGCCCAACCTCCTCCTATCAGATCACAGGATCTTTCAGTGCATGGAAACCTGTCTGTAAAAATCAGAGAGTTCCAATGACGCCATTCTTTGCCCCGTAGTCCATGGAACTGTACTCAGTGCCAAAAATTTAGCAGTAGACCACAGACTGTTGCATAGCAGATCACGATTGATACCTGTTGCATGTCCTTGCAGTATTTCCTCATTCCTGCTCTTCCCTTTTCTTGCTGATACACCTATGAATCAAAGAGGAGGGTAAACATGATGAGGTTTGCAACACTGATTGATGACTCTTTTTCGATTATTCATAGAAACTAACTGCGAACCGGTTCCGGTTAACTTAGAGAACTCCGATCACATGTCCTACTCTTACGAAATTCGAACTCAGTAGGTTCTATGCAGTCCTTCTTCATCTCTGCAGCAGATTGAAAGCTGAAAATTAAATTGATAATTTGAATTTCGGTTTTTTTTTCAGATGAACTTGTCTATCTTGCTATTGTTGGCGGCTGTTTCACTTCCTTACTGCTTTGCCATCTTCGGTATTGGTAGTCGACAATCTGTGGCTGTCGCGGGTCGACTGTTGTGCAATGGTATAACAGTTCCCGGGGTAAAAGTGAAGCTGTATGAGAAGGAAGTATGTGAGTTTCCTTCTCTCTTCCATATTGTTACCAACGTACAAATTTCATTCTGGTTTTTGTTTTGAAGACCTGAGACCTAACTGCTAGAGAAATAGTTTTCAAAAAAAAAAAACTGGAAGTAGGTAAGAACAAAGTTGGTATTTGATAGACGGTGTTGCCTAATACAAATACGTACATATATAGCGCTACTCAATTGTTTTTGCATCACTGAAAACCACCCATCTGGTCTGCCGCGCCGCAGTACTTAGGCAGCGCGGCATCAGATACGCGCTGCGGTTGCCGGGTGTTTCCGGTGGTATTATCTTCATCTGCTTTCCACCGTTTTTCGTTGTATATCTGTTTCCATCCTGAAATACATAAATAAAACATCAATGCCTGCAACTGCAATCCCCAACAACCAAAGCGCCTACTTGTCGGCCGCGTCGCTTAGGTGGTGCAGCGCGGCAGGCCATATGAGCGGTAATTTGTGATGCAAAAATCATTGATCAGCATTGTACGTGAGTACTTCATTTTCAGTGTTTGATCGACTAATGGACCAAGGTTTCACGGATATAACTGGCTGTTTCTATCTATGGGGAAGCAAGAAAGAAATCACGAACATTGATCCCAAGGTCAATATTTACCACAGGTGTAATTACTTCGGGGTGAGCAATATTTAGCTTTCCTTTCCTAGTTTTTTTTTTGTCATTTTACTGATTCACTCAATTTCGTTGTTTCAGCCGTGTTACAAGAAGTTTGGCATCACAATACCCGACAACTACATTACAAGTGGTCCGTATCCACGAAGAATGTTCAACATAGGCACCATAGACCTTGCTGGCAGGTTCCCGGGAGAGTCGATAGATTGCTTTAATTGACTCATGTGTTGAAAACCCGTTTGTAAATATGCATTTGCGTTGTAATCACCTTTCTATTTACAAGTAATGTATGTGCTGGAAAATTGTTTCTTATTGCGTTCATAACTGTGATAGGCATATTTTAGAAGTCGGCTAGCTGAGAAATTTCAACAAATCACTATTAATATGTTATATGAACACTTCTTAGTTAGATAACGGTGTTTTTACATTTTACTAAAGGTAGAATTTATAACAAAACATAAGGTAATTGACTTAGTCAGTTAGGTTTGACGTAAGTGTGACTTCACCGTTAATTTGCCGTTAATGCATGATATTCACCTGTGAAGCTGAGATCTTCGTGAGAAAAGCGCTGGAGCTTCTCGATCACTGTAAAGAATTCGGAAATGATTAACACGTGGGAGTCTCCATCGAAAACAAGTGACTTTTCGCTCTTTGTGTAGTTATATGAGCTGTAGTCTGTAGATACATAACAATTAAGTAGAGCGGATTCAAATTTTCCTTTACTCATGGATGTTTCTTGAAGAAGCGAATTTGAGGAGAGGTGAGAACTGGCAGTATAAGAGGAGACGTTTGCCAGCCTAGTACACATGCAAGAAGTGTGAACCATTTTTAGGCCTTCAAAAACGACGCTCGAGTCGAAATGGGAGGAAAAAGAACGAATCTGTCCATCTACCGAATCTGTCTAGCATATAATAATAGGGGTATCAACAAAAGCAAATTACCTATCGCAGAGGAAATTTGGTTATTATCTCTGTTATTTGTCGTGACTGCTGCAAATGAGTGGAAAAGCCGGCAAAACGTCTTTGTATGGCCACCGCGGATTACTTGGGTATGGTCAGCTTTTTAGCACCTCCTGCGTAAGTCACGCATTTTCCATTTTTCTGGTCACGTACTTCCACACCAGAACATTTTTTTCTTTAGTCAAGACACATCTTGCTGATTGACTGCTTTCTGCTGAAACAGATCGTAACTATCTATAAAATTTCTATAAAATTAAAACTTGCTGTCATGCTCTGACAAAACAAATTCTTCGGGGTTCAGAGACACTTGGCGTTGTATATTACAGATAGCAGGACGAATGCGTGGATATCTGAACTTAATAGGACCAAGTATGGGTAGAGCAATCGAGCAGAAAAGAACTAAGTAAAAGTGGGGTTTCGCACCACCATCTAATGCTAAATGTTCCAGAGAATCCAGCTGATTGACCTAAAACACTAGGGCAGACCGAAAAGACAAGTGCACGATCTTAGGAGTTATTAAAAGCATGCCCTTGTCAGTGCTGCGTGACAGTTAAGACGTAAAAAATGGATTGGTACCACGGTCATCCTGTTCCTAAGCAAAGAAAAGCGAAGCTTGAGCAATAGGCTTTTTCGTAAACTCAATACAAAGCGACTGAGTGACTGCACTAAATGAATTAATTAATATGTAAATATATTAGGTTGAGGAATTATAAGTGTCCGCTGCATCCGTTTTCCTTTCTTTCCCTATTTTCCCCAGCGTCAGCATTTTCGGCAGGGCATGTGTATTCATATGAAAGAACGGTTCATGGCGCTCCAGAAGATATGTAATTTGTTTGGTGTATTCCAATTTCTTACTTTTGGAAAATTATTATTGATTGACACTCCACCTACTCACCGACATTGTAAGTGCGCGAGCTGCCATCAGCCAAGTCCTCCTTTGCCATTTAAAGAATCGCCGCTTCTTCGAAGCCGTTACGGTGTCGGATAAAATTGGAGTATGTCTTGAACATGCAGACAAAAAACCTCTACTGCTCAGCGACTGACAGCAGCCTATTCCATCATCGGAACCCGATAGTCACGAATGGAAGGTGACACTGCGTTTGCGGAAAAATATAAAAGGAACCCTCCGTTCAACGATGATGAAGGAGGTCAGAAGTCCATTATTGATCTCTCTGCACAGTATCAGGACCTGCTGGATCAAGATCTCTATCGTTATGGTATAAAACGGCCTATACAAAACTTACTCACGATATGGTCAAAACGACACGAACATCAAACGAAAATGTCTCTGTAGAAGACCACAAAATGTAGATAAGAAGCCTTTCCTCATCCGCCTTCTAGTTCAGTACTGGCACCAGTATAAGACTAACACTTGTTCCAGCCGGCGCAGCGTTCACTGGCGAAGAAAAACTTTAGAAACTGTGGTGGAGTTGAAATTTGGGTGGGTCGCTACTGCGTCTCAAAGCGCTGCGATTTTTTTCTACAGAAAGCCCTCGTTCGTTATACATAGGAACCAAAAGGGTCACCCATCAATTTGGGAAATACCTTTTAGATGGAGCTCTAGTAATATTGTCGTTGTAGTAATTTTTACCCGAAGGTCAAAAGGACATTTATAATTCCTCAACCTAATACAATATGCTGCCTTTAACGCTCCCTGTTCTAAGCAGTGAATTTCTGATTATATGAGACCGAGAGCATGCAAAGTATCTTTTTAGTGCTTCGGCCAGCTTGAATGTGTTTTTGTTCCCGAGCAACATATTTGTAGAAGATCGTGGCTGGTCAGAGGTCGCTTCAGGCCAAGCTTACGTATTTCTAATCTTGTGTTTCACCGCGAGGACCAGTTCGAACGCAATTTGTTTGCACAATTGGCAGCAATTAGTTTTGGATGAAGTATCAGGTTAAGAGCCAGAAATTCTCGGCATTTCCACACGCGGAAACAGCTGCATGACATTAAAACATCAAACCATCTTGGAAACTATTGCTTTGTCCATAGTTGCTGCTTTTCTGAGTGGTGAGTCAGGTTTGTTTGTGTTTGCTGGACTCTTACGAAATGCCTACATATTTGTTTACAAGCCGAGATGTTTAAGAAATCTTTTTTAGGCAGATTCCCTGTATTTATTTCGCTTCAGTACCATGCCAAGCCATAAGCCCAGACTACCAGGACTTCCTGATTCAAAATCAGTTGGTATACGAGCAAATCTTCACAGGCTACGAGAAAGATGTGGCGCCGGTTCATTCTGAATGTAACTCTGCCCGTTCCACAACTTTTTTCAATTTGAAAATTCAGTTTAAAAATCCATGGATAACAACAAGAAAACTGCACAGTAATTCGGGTTCAGATAACGACTCAATACCAGCTCGTCAGTACCTGGATGCAAAAGGTGAAATGTCAAACCTCAAAGTCACATTTGAGCTTATCGACGGCAGCTTTCTACAACTGGTAAGTTTTCCACAGCAAAAAAGACTTGGCTTTATCCAAGGATTTTGCTTCTATTCAGGACCAAGCTTCGCAGTCCGTCCACGTGCAACTGGAATTCAGCGTGGTAAGAGGAGTATAAACGCTCAGATATCCTTCCTGGCAAGGTAGCTCTGAATATTTCAGGAATGGATGGATGTCCGTCTAGCATGGGACCCTGCCAATTTTTCGGACATCAACTACATTTACGTGAGAAGGAGTCAGATATGGATTCCAGACTTCACAATCAGGAATAGGTGAGCGATTTGAATGCGTGAAAAGGGGGAGGACTTCCCTATGGTAAAGAATTCATGCAGCTTGGACATAATATAATTAGGATTTAATTTTCATCATTGCTTTCATGGACAGAAAAAGCCTCCTGGCCGATTTTTTCCTTTCAAATCTGAATGCAATACATTTTACCACCTTATTTCAGCGAGAAGACAGAGGAAAGCCTTCCAGAAGAAACGCAATACTCCTATGTAAGCTCTGAGGGATGAATCTATTTTTTTTGCACAAACACTAGGTTACAGATCACCTACTTCGGCTTGGTATCTTCGTTCTGGAATCTTGTAGTTCGCCAGCCTTGTACACTCAAGGTATGTGCTGTTTCATTGAGCCCTTTTCCTACTAAAACTAGTAGGTTTGAGACAGTTTAGAGGAGATAATTTCAGCTGGAAAAGTTTCCTTTCGACACTCAAACATGCATGTTCTGGATCTACAGCAACAGTGCTGGTCTGGAAGAGATCTTCGCCGAGCATCGAATAGTCGCAGGATTGGACGTCAGCTCATGGGTTGGTTTTTTGGTGGAACTAACAAATTTTTCTGGGAGTGCATAAAATAGTAAAATACTTGTTGATTCGTTGTGTCAGCATGAAGATTCTGGGTTCTTAGCTGTGAAAAATGACTAATGTATATGTGGAAAAGACTATGAACATCTTTGAACAACAGGATACAAGATGCATACGGACTAAAAGCTTCAACAATACCTAGCAGTACTCGCGAATATTCCTACTCGTGTTGAAAACTGCCTTCCTCAAATCAAAGGCTTGACCCTATGTTTTCCCAATTTCCTTTCTCTTACTTTTCTAGACGGCTTTGTTGCCCCTTTCCATTTCATCTCAACAGAAACAATCATAGTCGATTTTTTCGCCGATTTTTAAAGTGTTGATAATTGAAAAATTCATCGCTGAGGCAGCCCATTCATATTACGTCTTCAGGGCAATGGTGAGTGGAACGTTCTTAATGTTTCCGTACGAGATCTCATCGCGTACGAGGGTGATCGTGAGAATGAGATGCAAGTGGTATGAGTCGTTCTATACATACGTATACTTTCTTTGTACTTTCTCCTTATTTTCTTATCATTGACAACCTGTTGATTTTACACATTCGCTCAGGGCGAGTACAGTATCGTCATCAAACGAACTACAGCCTATTATGTGGCCATTATATTGATACCATGTTTTCTCTTAACACTCATTATAATTCTCGGCCTCTTCATGGCAAATCCTGCTGAGCTCATGGGAAAGGTAAGGAGCAAAACGTTTCCTTTCCTATTGAAAAAAAAATAGACCAAGAAAAGACTTATCAATCTTTTTCAGCTGACAATCGGCCTGACTGGTATAATGGCTTTGGTATTCTTGATGGGCTTGGCAGCTAATTCTCTGCCACGAACGTCTACAGTTCCAAACATGAGTACGTTGTGAAGCTGAAGTAAAATTAACAGAAGACAATCATGGAAATTGTCCAAGTTTGGGGAAAAATGCAGGATAAAGGCTGGATAGGGAAGGATAATGTTTGTCGCTCCATTCTCTGATTGGACCAGGTAAAAGCGGACTTTTTACCATTACCTTCTTTTTTCAGTATTTCTGTTATTTCTGGCACACCCTCGAGTAAATCGGATAAATAAATAAATAAATAAATAAATAAATAAATAAATAAATAAATAAATAAATAAATAAGCTACCAAAAACCACGAAATAGGGAAACTATTTATTATACATAGTACACATAAATATGTGCGTACATACATGATGTAGCCAAAACTAAGGATTGCGTAGGTCTGGGTCTGTGAAAATCGGTTCCTGCATTCCATTTGAGATTTCCGTTTCAAAATAAGGTTCTCAAAGGATATTTACCTTTTTTTCTTGTTATGGAGCTGTTTTTTTTAAATCTGATTAGAGGGAGTACTAAACCAGGTAGAAATAGAATTACCACTCCAAGAAGTACGATTGCCCCGACTGGGTAAAGTGTAACTTTTCCAGCCATCTACATCCTCACCTGCCTCATCCTGATAGTTAACTCAGTGCTCTACGTACTTATATTTCCGGATGATCCGTTCACAAAGAAGCTCGCCTCCGCACAACTGCTGCACCTAAAGGACAAAACGCAGAGGTAAACCCGACTTCCGGCGATCATAGAGAATCAAGGAGCAGTTCGGGGCATCAAGATCGCTTGGGGCCCTCGCACTGCTACTAGGTTTCTTTATAGAATCGTATTTCAGGAAAAGTGCGTGCTCCGCCATGTGGCGATTGGTGTCCGTGCACAACATCCTATGTTTTTGTCTGATCCTGGCGGCTTTCATACACCTCATGATATTAGTGAATACCAATTGATATAATCCTTTGTTCTTTGTCGCAAGATAAAACTTTTGTGCCATTGAAGTGTTCCAGGAATCCATCAACCATTCCTTGTGTTTTTGGATCAATTCCCCTCCAGAATATGTGTGAAAATTCATTGAGCTCCCCTTAGAGGCCCTGGGATAGGTCTAGGGTCTCTCCAAAGGCAATTCCACCCTTTATTTTCCCGAACTTATACCTTCTTTTCCCATAAGACCAAAAGCTACCACAGGATAAGTGCGATACCATGAATTTGTGTGAATCTAGCGCCGGCTCCTCGTCACCTAGCAGTTTTTCCGGATGTCTGTGCTCTCTTCACTTCGTGAACTGCCTCGTCACGTAAGAGGTATCCCTCAGCAGCCGTCCATTGTGTAAGCTCATCCGTCCCACGCGTATCTAAAACTAGCTGGCAATCATGAGTAGAAATATTCATGACACTACAACAACGCTCTTTCTCGGAAGAGAAAAATTTCGCTCAATTTTTTTTTGGTAATTGCTTCGCACGATCCTGATCGTTCCTTCTTAATTAGTTCATATTTTTCTCTTTTCTTGGTTCGTTTCTTTCCATTCCCAAGCTTTTTCTTCTCAAATAATGCTATTCATGTGGAAGTTTTTATAGTTTTCTCATAACCTACTTTCTAGACATAACATTTTGAAGGAAACTGAATTTCGAAATACCCAAAGAGATCTCATAACATTTTTATATCAACTTGTCTTCACTGCATACAACTACGAATAGTTATTTTGATACGGAAGGGATTGTTCACTAAAACATCACGCGGAGTTTCAGAATCAGAATTTCAGATTTCCAGAGCGATTTCAGATTTCAAGTCACTATATCCCCGTGCGAGAATTTGCACTGGGAGCATGTTCCTTAGTAAACAAATTTCTTGGGTGTGGAGTTTTCCACTACTCTTTTTTGCTAATTGACAACACAGAAGGGGTATGAAAGTCCATGAAAGAATGACTGGAGGAAGGCTCTGACACCTACTTTTTAACGAAAAAAAAAACTTAGGAAAAAAGGAAACGACAAGGACACGGAGACCGAAGAAGCTCACCACGAAGCCATAGCATCTCTCAAATCCGTTCTTCTTTCCTTCTCAATGCGAAAACTAGCCTTTGCTCTATAGATGAAAACACTGATAGTAGTAGGGGAAGGATTTTTTTTGTCGAAATGTATGTATATGTAAGTGTATTCCATTCAAGCCCCAAGGCAAGGTAAGTTGAGATTACATTGCCACTGAGAGTGGCGGAAGTCCAGTTGTTGCTCCAGCCTCTTGGGCCTTATGCGTCGTTTAGATCACTCTTGGGATAGGTGCTAATGTATCCAAATTTACCCTTCACCTGTCGACCATCGGCATAGTTACCCGTATGTGACGTTGTCTACCCAGTTGCAACTCATGGGTAATCACACCTGTGGATATGAGATTATTCATCCTTGCAATGATACAACCGGAACAACCTCATAAATGAGCACTTTCTACGCTAAAGTATCCTTTCTACGCCCTCCTGCAGCTTCACTTCTACTGGCGCATGGGACATGTAGCAGTAAATCTGAAGAAATTGTTTCGGATTGGGAAACCAAGAATTTTCCTTTCTTTTCTCAACTCCTCCTTATATCAGTATCCTCACTAGCAGTTCTGGAATTTTTCATGCTGCTTCACATCATTTTTAGCGGTTTTCAATACCTCTCTAATTAAATTTTCCTCCTTTGTAACACAGGGCCTAAGATGTCGCCTATGTCGGCTGCTCGGTTCGCAAAGGACGACGTCGACCACGAGACAAAATGGTGGCAGGAGTATCCGAGAACGTAAGTTTTTTCGCTAAAAAATTGCTCATTCTTCTTAAGCGTCTAAAAATTGAAATGTGGAACAACTACTAATATTCGTTCAAGTTCCGAATTCAGATTGTTGTACTAATGAGTGTCCTAAATTGTTGAAAAGTCTCGAATTGGAACAACAAACAGCACTGAAACTGGTTAAAGCTGTCCACTTCTGGTAGGTAAAAGAAAAGAATGAAAGGCTCTATCTACAATTTCGAAGGAGCTTCCCGATTCCTACGTAAATATTGAAGTACTTCTTATGCATTAGGGTTAACACAAGTATTTTGAACTCTCCTCGTGATCTGGTGATGAAAGAAAGAACTCCCAGACTAATTGGCGCCGGAGGGAGATATTTTCGGTCTATGTAACCTCAAGCCCGGAACTAGTGCAAAAACCTTGAAACTAGAAAATATATTTATTAAAACTTGTTCATCACTGATAATTTGCACTAAATAATCAACCCGGCTTTCGCACTGACCAATCAATCCGGCCGCAAACTCATGCACCTCCCGGAAGTTTGCGTCCGAGAATCTCTTCTGCTCTCTGAAGTACCACAATCTAGAAAACCTAAATTCCCGGATTCCTCATGATCATTACCTCGAATCTCACGTGTCATCTGTTTAATGCTCTCCAGACACTTATGTCGGCTTTGACATACCATGGCTCACTGTCTTCGATACCGCTGTGTCGGCATGCAAAACCGAGTAAAAAGTTGTCGTTGAGTAAACATCTGGATTCGTTG
>KN729601.1:0-16250 GCA_000816745.1 Ancylostoma duodenale | reverse complement strand
CCTCTTATAGTCCATTGAGCATTGGAATCTTTCCTTTCATCGATCGAATGTCCTGATATTAAATTCGTATTGTTACCTTACCAAATCTTACATTTTTTTCGCTTCTGCTTTCTCATGTTTTATCGAGAATCTTCATTTCCCCCTGATTGTACGTATTTACTTTGTTGGGCTTCCCTTCTGAAACATGCACTATTAACATTTCCACCCGGGGTAAATCCAGCTAGCCTCCGCACCCAGGCTCGCTGGGAAAGCTAATTGTTATTCGGGCATCCTATACACTGCATGTTTCTCTTAGGAAGCGGACTGGACCCTCATTTAGTTCTCCTATTCTTCTGGTTTTTAACCTATATTCTCATTCTAATACTGCTCTCAAATGTTCTAGATAATGTATCGCCAATCAAGAAGAATGAATAAACATAAAGATAAACATAAAGAACTAAATCGACCACCCTTTTCATTCCGTTTATATACACCGGTAGACCCTTATCACTTCAATTTCCACAGCTGCCAACTAAACGTAGATCATTTCATGAGATCATTTGCACTGTATCGGTCACATGCAATTATTCATAGCCCCTGGGCCTGTGAAGAATGCGAGCGAAGCGAGCATCAATAGAAGTCTGGAAGTCCGGCGTCAGCCGGACGAGCAGACTGGTGTAATATATTGTCTGTACAACGATACGTACCGTTGTATTTTTGTAGCCGCCGCCGCCTAATACTCCTCGTGCGACGCCCCCCCCCCTCCATCTTGCATTCAGTACCTGTTGAATGCTGCTCATACTTGTTCACTATTCACAGGTGTCATAAAAGCTGTAATGTGTAAAATGAACATAATGCCATCCAATGGAAGAGTTCATGCAGAACTACAGTGAGTCGCTTGTCTGGCATTTTTATGATGCAGTTCAAAGATTTGACGACATTTGCAGAAACATGGCTTTACTCTTTTCATTGCAGACAGAATGGGGCGAACCACACCAATTTTCCGTTTCGACTCTGCTTAACTGTTATGTGGCACGCATCCATCCAATGGCTTCAGCGAACACACTTTTTCTTCGTCTTTTTCTGCTCAATTTCCAGCACAAGCATACTTATTAATTCAAGTCGAGCATTCGAGCATCAGTGAGCATCCTTCGAGAGGAAGCTCTCCATTTTGGAGGGTCATACCCTTTCCGTGGCAGTCATATAACAATTTTATCCTAAACTCCAGATTATCATGCGCAGAACTTCAGAAGCAAATTTTTTATGTGTTTAAGAGAATCCACTGCTACAATTGCATACAAGCTTGGCAAAAATTACCAACTTGTCATTGTAGCTTTTCGGCGCCCGCGTACGTTGGGTACAACTTGTTTCTGCCCTATACAATTCCAAAGCTGTCGCTCGATGAAACTGCCCGATGTCTGCGATTTTGCGTTATTTTCGTCGTTCCTCCATAACTCCCTTCATTTTCGACCATTTTCAAAATGGTGCGGATATTCGGAACTAGTTAACCAAAAAGGTGAATTCTACTCATCTACTTGAGTAGTGTCATGAAATATCATTATGAAAGAGCATAATTGGATATGCATTCACAATACCAGCCTTAGTTGTCCCATAACTGGTTCTCGACGAAAAAAAACCGTCAACACGATGAGAATCTCTGAGAGTGGACCAAATTCTGTTCCCAAAAACCTGACCAGAAGGTCATGAACTAGCGATTCCAGATATTTTCCTTTGAAAAGTTATGTACCTTTCAAAATTAACGAAAAATTTGTGTCATCCTCAAAAGTCTGGCACATTTCAGTCTGGCAATAAAGTGCACGACGGCAATAATTCTGAAATTGATTGTGACATTAGTTTAATTGCTGGTAAGAGTTCTGAACTAACAGCTGCTCAGTTAAATGTGAAAATTTCAAGAAAATTTCTTTCTTCCGCGGCCATTCATATTTATAAGCTGTTAACTTGTACTTAAGCCACCTCATCTAGGAGAGCGATCTGTGTGCAACTCGCGCTCTAGCGATGTTCTCTTCATGATCTATGATGGCTTTGTCGAAGCTGCTGCCCAACTGTACAAACTTTGTGTAGTTGTCTGCATATGTAGTCCGAATGCGGAGTTTAAGGGCGCCTTTATGAGTTTTATGATCGTCTCCTGTGTCCTCAGGCTGTCAAATTGAGGCGTCAATTTTCCTTTCCTTGTTTTGAACTCGAACACAACGTTTAAATAGACATTTGCAATCAGGAGCTCGAGAACTTTTAAGGGATGGTTTCTAGATTGTATCTTGCCCACGCTCAAAGGTTCTGTCTACATATGCTCATGTATTTAATGTATTAAATCGTTGGAAACGGCTTTCGCGCGAACATTAGGACTGATAATGTATGAAGTAGGAAATAGTTTTGCAGTAGTTCCAGTTTTTTATGATGTTATGGCTAGTAAAGGTGAAATTCTCTTTTATAAAGGTAGGTCATCAAACAAAACCGTGTTTTTGTGGACAACTTGACCGAACATCAGTTCACATGAAAAGTACTCCGTTTCGGTCTCTGCAAAGATAGAAACGGGAAAATGAGCACTCCACGGTTCTTTTTTTTTGAATTCAGAACGAGAAAACCTGGTGTGAGAAAATACATACTTATACCTATGTTTTCATAGCTGAACAAGCAAATTCTTAGTTTCCCAACAAAACGAAAAAAGAACAGGAACTCTAGCAGCGATTGAAACTTATCCAGGGGTGGATCAAGGACTCAGTTTTGAACTTTGCCATGAACAGAATTTTGCGTTTGAGGGAGGGTCCTCCCAAGAAATTACATTGTTTGTCACTTAATTTGCATGACCTCATCAGAGGAGTGTTTCTGCTTCGATCCATTCTGGGCGATAGTTATGTGAACAACCTCAAGAATTTCATCTGTTTCGAAATTTCGCATGATTACCTTGCTTATTCATTTGATTCGCAATTCAGCATTCATTTGGCGACTAACAAAAATAGCAGACAGGACTTTCTCCATGAGAGAAAAAAATTATGGTCCACGACTTCTCAGATTAAATGTTGCAAAGTTAGTAAAATAATTCCTGAAAATATTTCGAAAAAAAATCCTCTCTATAGGTGGTCGGTTGGGATTAACATGGAGCATGGAATAGCTACATGTCATTTGGACATCTGGCTAGCGAGGGTTTAGGTTCGGAGCACCAAGCCCAGCTGCTAAGATTCCTACTTAGGTAGATTCTCCCAAGCCGAAGCTCTCTTTCATGGTTTCTCAATCATGAGCTCCACTGGTGTTGGTGTTGATCCATGCACCACCACCAACTAGCAGGATGCCCTCATTTTTCTAGAGGGAAATTTGTCTTATTTCATCTACTGAGAAGTTTTTTTTTTTGATTTTCCTTCCACCTCATTATCTGAGAGAAATCAGCGAGAACTTAAACAGATTCAATGTGTTACTGTAGTTGTCCTTCTAGAGAAAGATTTGTATTATTCCATCTACTGAGAAGTTTTTTTTTTCTTGATTTTTCCTCCATCTCTACGGAGGTTCCTTTGTGTATAGGTACTATTCGGAGAGATGCTCAATCTCAACTGGTTTACTCTTCACCCCTCCCCCTCCCACCAAAATCTATCTTAAAATTCTAGGTTCTCTCTTTATTAAAGCTGAGCATGATGTAAAAAATTAAAGAGCGTTGAGCACATGAATAAATCCTGAGTTCGGAATGTGCCCACCGAAAAATGCTTCTAAATTATGGATACTTTTGTTTTGTCACTAAATTTGCATGCATTCCTGCACTGCGTTTCTGAGAGAAGTGTTTCTGCTTGGGCTTGTATTAAGATGATTGTTATGTGAGCGAATCCACGTGTTGGGGAAGCGGAGGCTTCTAAAAAAGTTCGTTCTAATCGCTTCTGTGACGAAGCCATGTTTTCGCAATATTGTCAGGCATAGTAGCTTAGATTGCCTTCAAAAAATCACCTATTATCGAAAGCTTCGCGTCCTCCCAAATCTGGAGTAAAACATAGGTAGGACTTGTTTTTCTTTCTCTCCTAGGGAAATTATGAGCCTGATTCAGCACAACTGCTTTGAAGTTCGCAAAGAATTGAGATAGTCATCGGTATATGTATTTGATGGCCGAGCCTTATTGATGAGTAAACAAAGGTGTTTGTTTGGGGAATCACAGCTTCGGGGGCAATCCTGACTCTAAATCATTTTCGCAGCGACTGAAGGGCGTTCGATTTAGGGGGCTCGGCATCGCTCACATTGTTTTGGACAGTGGCAGATTCGTAAAGAAAAGGAATGCCTCGGGTCTATGGCATACTTCTGGGCGGAATCATCGCTGGTCAAAATAAAATATTACAAATTTCCGTATCTTATCAGGGAATTTCATTCATCATTTATCATTATTATAACATCAGGTGTTATTATTATAACATTCATGCATAGGTGCAGCTGTACGAAAATGCTCGAGGCCAAACAATCTTGGAGACACATTCGCTGTGAAGTAGCAGCCCTAGATCTTACTCTCATCTTCAAGAAAAATGCCAGTGGAAAAAGTAACAAACTATACATTCAAGCCTGTAGAATCTGGAAATTTTTGAGGGATTCGCGAGGTTCTCAAGATTTTTCTATATCTTTCTCTGTAAGGGAGATTTTTCAAAACTCCAAGAGCTACATATATAGTGAAGGACAACGTTCTGCAGCTCTTCGCACCTTGAATACCTCACACTCCTGCTGTTTTCACAAAATACTTCGAAAAAGTTTTTAACTGCCTTGATTCCGCTGACTAATTAAGGTTTCCCTTGTAATTTCAGCATTTTGAAACATCGTCCTAGCAATCAGTATCTTTATGATGATTGCGCTGTTTCCCACTAGTTCCTACATACTTTCCCAAAACTGCTAGTTACTCGCGTGTATTCGTCCTTCTAGTAGAAAAATTGGATTCAATTTCTGTTTGATTTATTACACAATCGGTTGCACACACTATTCTTGCAGAGTTCGCTATGGAGGGAATAGAACAAGTACGCGAAGATTTATTGTAGCTGTTTGAGTTATTGTTATTTCCTCTCCTCTACGCTTTCACACTGCGTACCTCCCTCCTAGGTAGCAGACTCTATTCTATTTTGCCAGCATAGAAGCCCATCAAATAACTGGGATTTTTGATCTTTTTCAGTCAACCAATATCTTGAAGTTTGAAAACATATTTGTTTATTTGTTAGCTCTAGCCTTGCACTTCTAGTACTTGAAAATAGAACAAAAATTTTCTGGATAACCGCGGAAAGCCAAGATTGACACCCAGTCGGACGCACGCATCCACTTGAGGAGGATTTACTTTGAAAAACGGTCAACACGGTATGCAAATCCTCAAAGAAGTAAACGCGCGGCCATGAAACGAACGCGTGCGTCTGAGCTGCGTCAGCGATGACAGTGGCACTATTTCACAATGACGCACGCGCTTCAAACGCACGCACTTAATATAAATAGCCGTTTCGGCAAATTTATGCTAGCGGTTTGGAGAAGTTCACGCATCGGCCCGAAATTTCACGAAGTTTTTGTGTTGTTTCGATGCGGGGAATGGAAACGTAATTCACCTGTTGCGACGTTAAAACCAGGTACATTTACTACCTGCCAGGGACCCTCCCTGTTTTGAATTGTGTATCGAGGCGTCAACTTTTGTGCCCTGCCACTACAAATTCCATCTAAACAGTCCAGTGTACAAAGAGTTGGAAACAAATTCCACTATAAGTCGGAATAGAAAGTTCTCAGATCGTTCGGCTTGCACGGTTTCCTAGGTAACTGGTTTAGACAAATTTCATGGAGGTGTAAATTTTTTGACTTCCTCGCCAAAATTGCTCACTTGAACTATATTTGTCATTGAGTGGGGTTGACGTCATCGCTTGCATGCGAACGTCACCGACATTTCTAAAGGTCTCAACATGTATGAGGCAGCTGATGGGTGATATTTTGGAATCTACACCTATTTGTGTTTGTTGTCGAGCGGCAAACATAAGCGCCATATCATTGTCTCAAGTGAAGTTGAAATGAGTGTCAGATGTGCTCTTATTTCTGCTACCATAATTCTGTGTAGCCCTGTAATATTTATTCGGTATTTCGTCGAACTAAATTTCGATTCATTAGAGTAGCGAACGTCCAAATCTCAATTTGGTCCTTCGAATCAGTTGTCTGCTTTCCTCTCCTCTCCTCTCGAAGGCCCACCGGCTATGGTGTCGTTTTCGCTCAGTAATATGAACGTTTGCATCCTTTTTCAACAAAATCCTCTCCTGTTAGCAGTTTCGATGCAGTTGGAAATCAAATTATGCAAGGCCATTGCGATTATATTCTCCGATGCAGAACAAAATCTTCACTCGTGAATACACTTGTGTTCGGACACTGTTTAGTTAAATTTTCTTGAAGTTTGAAGTTTGTTGGATTTATATTCCCGACGTCCTCTTTCCTTTTAACACATGACACGGACCATATGACCTACTGGCCTTTCTTCTGAAGTGGAGCCTTCCTAAAACATATCCACAAATGTGACTTCACACGCTGATCACGAGCATAACATCCATTCTGCATCGTAGTGCAGTACTGCAGGGCCGCGAAGGACGCAGGAGGGAAGGAGGACAATTTCAGAAGTGCCCTACAAATTAAATAGAAACCTTATGTCAGCGTCTTTTTAATTGTTTATTTTCATCATTAGTTTTTGAATAATTTCTGTTAATTATTTGATACCATACTTAATATTCTTATTATTCCCATTTTCCATCTGAGTCCTCGCTCTGGTAATTTAACACTGGATGTTTCCGCCTGATTTCCTGGGAAACGCCGTGTAAATAGTGTATTTCTCGAAATTCCGCCGGTATCCGGATAAATTCCTGTTAAATCTCATGTAAATCGTGCATTCTCAAAATTACCAGCGGGTTTCTCTCAAATTCCGCCTAAATTTCGGGTAAATCTGGACAGTGGTGAATAACGCGAGAACTTTTCAATGTGCTATTTGGAACGGCTGCTTTATAATACAGGCCAATGCTGTTCAATGCTCGTTGTTTTCGTGAAAATAGCCTTGAGATGTTTCCAGCCCACTTAGTGTCAATATCGGTGATCTCCGCCAGAACTTCTGGGAGAAAATGTAAGGGGTGCGGCAGGAATTAATCAGAATTTACATGGAACTTAAATGGAAACTAGTGAAATTGCCTGGTATGTTTCGACACGAATTTGAGCATTCTCACCTGGATTCCTGTAAATTTCGGCTAAATTTCCTCTAGAATTCCGCTAAATTGTGCTTGATTTCCTCCAGGATTCCTCACACTTTTCCGAGCAATTTAGGCGGAAACCGCAGGTGTAAAATCACCAGAGCGGAGTGGCGAGACTCTACTGTTTTTCCCATCGGCATACTGTAGATGTGCCTTCTTCCAGAATCATCTATCTATCAAACAAAGCGCCATCACGGGCTGAGCGCCAGACATATTGTTCAAATAACGCGGCGTCACTCATAGACACTGGTAGTCTTGATGACACTGTGAGGGCAGCTGGCCGATTTTTAGGGACTTGGACACATTCGTTTCGGGACTCGTAACCTATGTACGTCACCCCTGGTAGCAAGATCTGGCATTGTGTAACCTACCATGTAGTTAATCAAAATTTCTGAATATCTCCTAAGCTTTTACTATTACTCCTGAGATTTCCAAAGGACAGCGTTGAAGTGCTGCGAAAACTCTAAATGAGGATCGATGATGGTCAAATTTAGGAAATGATTTACAGGGAACACTGCCAACAAAACAGCCTAATTCGGAACTCAGAAGCCTATTCCTTATTGGCGCAGCATAGGCGAGAACGTTCCAAAGCGGAATTGCTTCCGGACATTTGTGCGTCCTTCAAACTTTTATCCTGGATGCCGTTCAAAGGATGTCCGCAGGGAGGAAGTCGTGTCTTGAACCCTAGCAGGACATTCTCTTCCAGAAACACTGGACTGCATGGTCAAAGAGGCTAAACATAGGTCGTGAGAGGGCTGAAGACGAAGTGGCTGTGCTGAGCAAGCACTCAGCTCTGAAGCCAACTCTGAGGTACAAAACGAATATCCTTCCTGGTAGAACATCAAACGCGCCGATATAAAATAATTTCGGAAACATTGTTAGCATCTAACCTCCTAAAGTCATCATGACATGAGTCCACCTTCGGAACTTCACTCTTACGCGATAAACGATTCAATAGACGCGCGATAATGCCGTTCTGTTGAGGTCACTCTTCTCTTTACCATAATCCGATGTTTCGGGCTCTCTTATACAAACAAAGAAAGAGCTTTGGAGATCGAATTGGAAACTTTGGTAAATTACCCTCCTAGTTTGGTCACGATCGTTCCCTATATAACGTTTTTCGCTGCATTTGAACACCAACCAAAGGCTTTTGGGTCGCCCTGTAGAATCACAAATGCTAGAGTCATATAAAGGGCATACCCGCGCAGAGTTGGGAATGAGTGGCTATGATGGGTCGATAGGCATGCAAGGAATGCGGTGAAATCAGACGGTAAGGTTTATCATTACATGGAGAAGTAACTTCACATGAGGATGTGTTATGAAAAATTTACAGTGCTGCCATTAGGACAAGACTGCAGTTCAGCATTAGAAGGGCAGCCAGACTGGTAGGACATCGCAACACATGAAAAGTATCTCGTGTTTGAGCCTAATTAATAACTAGTTCTACTTCTTTGTTAATTTTCTGAGGACTTCGCAAGTGTGAAGCTTTCGCACAGACCTCAAGTGACTGCCCCACCCGACTTTCTAGCATCCCAAAGGGGAGTTTGTCCAGTGAAATTTCGCACAGTTGGTTCGGTTGACATGCTGAGCACGAATATCACATCCAGTTTATACGTCAAAGCATTTTGCTTGCGGTTTTGCGGTTACTGTGGGTGTACTGTAGATATAGCCAACATAATATGGACATCGGAACCTTACAAAAGCTTCAGCATGCGAAACACACTTCACGTTAGCTAATGACACACCAAACAAGCCATGCAACTGCCACCTTTGTAAAAAAAATAAGGCAAAAATTCGCCTTGGTTTGAGGTGGTTTGAAAATTAAAACGTGCATTGTCGCGGAAGTGCTAAGTTCCTCCTTCTTTTTTTTTCTTCAGTACTTCTATGGATTCATCTATCAATTACATACATCTCTCATATTCTCGTAATCGTCTCATATCGGAATTTACAGGTGGAGACTGACAGATAAAAGGTAGCGTATACACATAACAGGGAAGCTAATTGCCTGAAAGTCTCCATTACACTAAGATGCTGTTGTTCTTCTGGTATAAACAATTTATTACACTGTCCACGACATAATCCTTGTGTACTCCGTCAACCGCAGAGAAGTCCCGACATTGTTTTCGTTTATGTTTTCCCGTGGTCGAGATCAATCCTAGAGGAAAAACAGCCGGGAACATCGATTCTCCATGGTTATTTCAAGTAAATCCGTCTCTACTGCCTTGTATATAATCAGATTTTAGGAGCAGTGAATTGTATTTCAGGATAGGAAAAAATGCAAGTATAAGCCTTATTCTCTCGCATTTTCAAGAGGAAATTGTTGCTGGTTTCCCTAGCGATAGGCGTAGTTCTACAGTTGTTTCTTTTTGTGTTGTTCATTGGCTGGTTTCTAAAGTCGTGCATAACTAACGTTCCTTCTCGCTTAACCATAATACATAAATTTCTATTTCTTTATATGACAACTGTTTTCTATTAAACCAAAAACTGAAGATTGCTTAGCAACTCCTATACTTCAAACGCGCTACAATGATGGTTAATTGCACCAACCGCAATGGAGGCAGCGCCACATCACTCATTTACTCGCGAGTTAACCACTGTAGGATAATTGATCAACTGTTGAGGTTACCAGAAGGGGTTGGCTAGTGATGTGATACTGACCGAATACGTAGGTGCAATCACTATGGAGGTTCACTGTACGTGAAATGCTCCAAAATGGCCAAAAAACTGTTGTACGGAGACCATACCGACAATTTAATTTTCTGCAGTAGTCCTTGTTCATTGTATATATCGAAAGCGTGTTATTATGTCGAAACCACGCATAGTCCAGAACTCATTTGTGGCGAGGCACCGGTCATTTCCCACAGAAGCCGAGAATTTCGAGATTCTCGGCAAAAAAAACCCTTCGAAACGAAGGGTTCCTTATGGTTTTCGGGCATTGATGATCTCAGCTCGCGCATTTTTTTCTCAGATCATCGCCGAATCAGCTGCTCTAGTGAAGATTTTTGTGCTCAATGTTAGCACGTAAACTCGTAAAACTTACTGCCTAGTGAGCCTAATCCCTGATCCCGGTATTACCTGTTATTTCTCGTGACAGAAGAGACTCCCAGTGGAGCTTGTATTGCAAAATTGACGCCACGATCGATTCAATCGCGATTCGGTCAAGATCTGAGAAGCGAAAATTTTCATGGGTGGCAGCCATTAAGTTAACGTGTATCACCGTGGTCGAACGAGTACGGCGGAGCTGGCACTAGGACTGTGCGTTACTAAAATAACGAATTAACGCATTAACGCGTAACGGCCATTTTTGGCCAAGCAACGAATTAACAAAAACTCTCGAAAATCTGTGAGGGTCCATTTCGTTAATAGACCAAATAGTGTTTGGAACGCATACGTTCTTCGATCTAAACAACTTTCTCGTAATATACAACAGATAATACGCATAATTGCGACGATTGTGAAATATGAGCTGCAGTAAGGCACCCGAAGAACAACCCTATTCAATGAACACCTTATCATTTCAGCTTTCATTAACTAAAGCCATGGCGGCGGGTATAGCTGTGTAGTTGTTGAGGTTAGATATACTAATGAGAACCTTCATGATTCTGCAACTATATTAGGAAGAGGACGAGTACCTTGCGCGAAAGCCATCATTCTCTATTGATCTATTTGAGTATTGAAGGAGCGATATTAACACCTCGAAATTCCTTCATATCAAAATGTTGGCATATAAATACCTTTCCGCACCGGCAACTGGGTGCGAGCGTCTCTTCTCAACAGCAGGCTTGATTGTGTCAGATCTAAGAACCAGCTTAACCGTAGTAAACGTGAAAAAACTGCTTTTTCTGCTCCATAACATACTTTTACCAGGATTCTGAGGTAGCTTACGCCCCTTGCCCTTTGTGTCTCCCACTTTCTCTCATGAAGCCTAAGATCTCAAGATTTCTCATCCGTTAATATTGCCAAAGATTTATTGCGGAAAGTGTGAAGCAAAATAATCCAGTTCTCAATCAAAGGCCAGGCCTCTCTAACATTTGCCTTTTCTTCAGACGTCTGACGGTTGCCTATGTTTGTTTTTCGTATGCGTTGAAGAGAAATTATCATTTTTAAATGTTTTCATCTTGCTATACCGTTCATCCAGAGCCAGAAGTAAACGTTAGTATTTGCTTCAATTTTTTTGTTGAATCTAAAGCTTATTTGCCTTGAATATCAGTCAGAGAACTTGACTGCTTGTTACAGCTTAAGGAACTTATCAACATATTCACAAATCTGCCTTCTAACGAATTAACGGATTCACGCATTAGAAAACGAAACGGTCATTTTTGGTCCAACATAACGAACTAACGGATTATTGAAATCTGAAATTTTTCTAACGCACTGCCCTAGCCGGCCCCATTGGCCAGCAGTGCCCAAAGATTTATTTCCACTGCATGAATTTTTCTTGCAGGTAATGCAGGATTTGAGTATATGCTTTCATTTACAAAATCTTGCTCCACGAGGAGGCTCCCATTAGTTTAACGTCAGCCATTAGTTTAAAGACGAACACTAAGATTTCTTCTGCGTGTTAATAGCTGCTGTTATGAGTGCAGCGAGTCATTGAAATTTATGTGCCTTCCTGTGCTCCAGCACTTCAGTTCGAACATAGAACAACATGTTGTGCATCGGAAATAAATAAAAATAAATAACGAATAAATAAATGAACGAGTTGAAATAAATAAAATAAGCAAATAAGTGGAAAGAATAAGTCAGCGTACACGTTCAATTTTTGCGGGCCGAGCTTATTTTTGCATGGGGAGCGCGGGTGGCCAAAAGACATTTTTCTGATAATTCACCATTTACACCATCTAACCACAGCGGAACGTTTTATCGACACGAAGAGCACGTTTCGCATGATGCACCATGTGCATCACGTGGCCACATGGTACAAGGGCGTGATACACCATGTGCATCACGTTGTCCGCATCACGGTGTCCGCATTGTGTTAATATTCATTTGAGAAAATCCAAGTCTTCGATGAACGCTATGTGCTTTCGGCTTATTTAGTTCACCGAACTGGTGTATTCTGTTAAATAAATGGATCAATAAATCGATAATTATGGATAATTCACAAGCAACATATTGTTTTAAATATTTCATCCGTTCAAATAGTTCAAGTCACTCAATTTCCCATACAAAACGTTCAAAACGTGTGCATTGCTGTCTATGGACGAGCGGAACTAATTGCTTTATGTCTAGAAAAACAATATTATGGGAAACATCCGTTCCAGCTGTAAATAGTCCATTGTTAAAGTTTATATCTTTTTTTGTCGTTTGTCGCTCACACTCGCCATTTTCAATTCTAACAGTCCCTGACATGTGTTCTGAACAGTGGATACATGATAATGCAAATAGAAATCCACGCAGCCAGCAAGGTAAAACGTGTTCGACGTGTCAAACGCAGCTCCGTGCTCTCCAGAACGGAATGCACCAAACACCAACATTTTCTGAATCAACTATATTCCAGATGCAGCAGCGACAAAAAGTGACTTCCTTGCTTCCGGCAAAGTTTTTTTCCGCAGACATGGTTAGAAAGCCCCAAGCCTATTAGTGTTTTCCGTAGTGGATAGAAAATGGGCAGGGTAATGTGCTTGGCTTTTTGTTAGTATTTCCCAGAATTCAATTGCTGTGCACTTCCTAGCAAAAATATTCTATTTATTTAGAGCATCTAACAGAATAGCTATCATACTAGAATTCATTCTCATTCTGCCATGCTTGACAACATTTTGTCATTGTCAATCACCTGTGTTTGGACTGCATCAAGGTCCAATGAAATTTTGGTGGTTCAACACCGTATTCAATAAGTTTATTTTCAAGGAGTCTACAATTGTTAAGACATTATAATAAAATACAACAATTTCTAGCAATTCCACTGCTATCACAACTACAGATAATATTTACGTTTTATCATAAACTATTTCACATTACTTCCTTCCCTTTTCTACCAATGTTTCCTTCATTTCCTCACCACATGTTAGAGTTCAGCCGTCCAAACTGAAAAATACTGAGCTTTGCTTTCCTTCCCCAGCCTGGCATCGCTTGCAAGAGCTTAACTCATGCCTTTGAATAGTATAGGCATAATGCATCAGATAAGATGTGGATCCTCATGAGTCGATGGAATGCACAGCATTACATTGCCAACGGCGACGTGTGCCATTATGAAGCATGGGGTTCATGACATTCTGCTCTAAGAGGATACGTTGACACCATTCTGGACGTACGACTAACGCCGGACTTCCGTACGGCCTTTAATACTCACCTCGCCTCGAGGATGGCTCATCGAGATCAAAAGATCGATAATGCCGCCCTTCCACCAACTGGATTTTCGCACAGCCACCTATTTTTTTCTGAGATGTGGCCTTTCCACACTGTATCAAAAGAAGTAATCATTGGAAAATGTATATCAGAAATCAAAAAATCATGGAATCCTCTAATGGAGCAACAATAATTCAAAATTGAAATTTTGACTAAAACTAGATACAACAACAGTTAAAGAGGTACAGGCACCATGTAATGCTGATAGGAAAGGGTCGCGAGTTACAAAAACAGTAAAAATCACAGAAAAAAAGCAAAAGGATCAACAGTGGAAAAAGGTACGGCGAATTTCACAAGGATTGTTGCTAAACAGCTGATTCTGCTGCGCTGGTGTAACGAAAGAAACGCACGACACACGCGGTGACTAGTACAAAGTTGTCGCCATCACGCAAGAACTATTAGTTAGAGATTTGAAGGCAGGCTGTTTCCACTGCTTGTCTTGCACGAACGCTATCCGGATTGTGCGAAAGTTCCTCGAAAGGTGGAGATCTGAGAGGCAAAAGTTTCCATGGGTGCTGCCTTTAAGTTGGCCCAATTACGGGAGGTAGGTTAAGTATGAAAGATAATTTTGCACTTGTTTCGATAGTCACCCTGTCCTTATTGATCTCGTTGGTGCATGTAGAATTAAAATAAATAAAAAGCGGAATAAAATCTATTCTTCTACTATAGCGTTCACTACCACGTACTTTTCGCTCCAGTTTGTCAAAGTTCCTAGATAAATCCTTTCCATAGTCATAGCTACAATTCCAGACCTAAAGACTTCTCAAGTTTCCTGGATGCTCCTAAGAATCCCTCGACTCTTTACGAGGACCCCCAGATGACATCGCTGGCCATCCTGAAACTATTCGTTGTAGAGGCGCGGCGGAGGATTACGTGGAGGCGTGTATATCCTAAATGAGAGTTTTAGGCGGCCAAATAGTCAAGCGGATATCGCTTCCAAGCTGTACGCGCTTGCTCATTTTCGTTTGTCCAAAACAACAACCGAACGTAGGGCTCTACACACGAGCCGAGCCGAACGGGATGGCCGGGCGGCCGTCGTTTTACCGACGCCGACGACCACGCCTACTCAGCAGCGTAATCACGAGAGGAAACGACTCGGACCGCGACGACCACCGGAACAATCTGATCTACCCGCGACATTTCGTCATTTCTTGACCAAAACCTGGGGAGGGTCAGAACTGAGTTGATGTTTGGATAGCAATTATCATATTTGAGTTACTCATTCCGTGATTTTATGCATTTTTCGACGCTACTGTGGTGAATTTGAGCCTGAGTTCCTCTATCGTTTCTTCTCTGATCCCTTTCCCCGAATTTCTTTCATTTTCAAAGTTGATTTTTTCGTAAGTCTTGAATATTGCTACGTAGCCAGCTATCTCACATGGATAGTATATGTGTCTGAAGGCATACCCGAATACAAACGAGGTTTTGTGGGAATGACAGCCTCCGATACCTTTCCTTTTGTTCACTTTGAAGTTGTTCGGGCCTAATTATTCAACAAGATCTATTGAAACCATTCACGACAATGTTTTTTTTTGTTTCTGCATTGAATCAAAGCTGAGGCTTTTTATTTGATTGTCCCAAAAGTAATGGCCATTTTCGAGCTGCACTTCTCGAATTGCATAACTAAGCTCAAATTTGAGATGTTTCCTCCAATTAAAAACTGTTATGATAGGCGTTTGTGGTAGATTTGTGCTATTTTATAAAGGTTCTAGAGAGAAGAAAACGAAAATAATTGGGAGTAACAAATAGCAGAAGGGCAATTTTCAGTACACCTTGATTCACATGAATTTTCTATATCAAAAACGTCTTCATTGTATGTTCAAAGCGACACAGTCTATACTACGAGGAGCCGGCAAAAACATTATTTCAAGGAGAGATCCGAGGTGTTTTAAGGATTACATAACATAGACCCTGAGCTTTATAACTTCTTGATAATTGTCTCTATGTAGCCCCTGAAATGGTTGAGTTATGCGAGTTGTGAACTTTTATAACTTTAATAGCTTTATCTGGCTGTGTTCGGTCTTTTGTTTCAAATCTACGATTCCCTCGTCAGCATTGTCTATGTTGTTGATAGGAAAGAGGATTTCGCAAAACTCCTATCTACTTCTGAAAACCCAAGCTCTTACCAGTCTTTATATGGGAGCATCATTAGGCTGCGGACACTATTTTTGTGACAACTAAACAGAGTGATGGCGAAAAGCTGAATAAAAGTTACTCCTGTAAAACATTTTCCTTACATAATTTCGGCACATCAATGCAACAAAATTACCTTCGCCAAGGGTTTTTCATCATAAAAGTTCTGCCGACTTATTGAACAACTCCCTTAAAGGACATCTGTTTGGATTCACCAAGGGTTTTCAGTGTGTTCAAGTGCTTCACAGAACATTTGTCCGTTGAAATTGCATGATGACGTGTTTCTCGAATGAATGCCGGTGGGAAAATACGTAGGTATATTGCTTGAAAGAAGTTCTTGCAATACTCCAAATTTTTAGCAAAATGGGGGGGGAGGGAATTTCTAGTTTGCTTGAGATTCCCAAGTGAGAGTATTGACGCTGTAAACGCTCATGGAGCAGGCACAGAAGAAGAGGGAAAATTTTCAAAGTTGTCCCAGAAAACAGGTCCTTATTCAATTTGAAACTTCTTATAAGTTTTTTTTAATAGTTCTCATCAATTTAATTGTCACTGTTACTGTTAATTAGC
>KN729596.1:0-10073 GCA_000816745.1 Ancylostoma duodenale | reverse complement strand
GAATGAATGAATGAATGAATGAATGAATGAATGAATGAATGAATGAATGAATGAATGAATGAATGAATGAATGAATGAATGAATTGGAAAATTATGCATACTTTTACTCGTGATAAAAAGAAACCAAAAAGGTGCTACTTTAGATGAGTATCGATAAACGTGATCTCACAGCCATAACTACAACCCTTCTAGGTAGATAATTTTTTCCTTATAAAAATTCAAGAAAGAAGATAATTCAGCAAAACAAGGTTCAGAGCGTCTTTTTTCATGTGAAACTGGCCATTCCATTGAATTCTTCGGATTAAAATTCAAGGACGCCGCTCAATCCAGGTGCGGCAGCGCGTCAAAGTGGCGAAAATCGCAAACACAAACTTCCAGCCTATGGCCGGTCATCTGGTCTATTTCTGACTGAAATCAAATAGAGATTAGAAGATCAACGCATAATCGTTGGACAAGTTCCTGCGAACTTGAGCAGGACAACAGCCATAACTTCCTAGACCCCGCCCCCCTCAGAGGGCGTGGTTGTGGGTATATTTTTTGGTAATTTTTGGACCACTGTAATACTTGCTTTGCATTGTTTGCGTTAAATTATACCGGATTACGGTGAGAGCATTTAAGGTAGCAATTCTGGAAGTGGGCGTGACCAATTAATACCATGGGAACTGGGACAGTGGGATAAATAGCTACCAAGCACTGCATAACATAAGCGTATATAGAGGATCTATGTCCACACTTATCTGCATTCAAATAGGCAAATATGGAAATCTGGCTATCCCACACGGCAAAAAACCGTCCCATCCATGTATGAGAACCACCAGCTGCGCTAATTTTCCATAAATATTAAAGCGGATGGGGGCAGGACGTGTTACGACCTGCATTAAGGAAAGACGTGCAAGGCTGCTGATCCGGATCACGTCGGACAACTGCCACAAAAAGGCACGACAAGACAACGCTATAATTTGCGTTTCCGGTTCGTTTGGCGTGGACTTTTTGAAGATTTCCGAGGCACAGCAGGATTAGGCACTTTCAGCAAGGAGTGAACTAGAGCGAATACGGAGATAAGGGGAAATTCAGTGGGAAACAGCCTGAATTTCGGGAAAACAGCGATTTGGGTATTCGATGGACCAAATAAGGAAGTGCAACCGCTCCCGTGCGGATCAATCGCGTCATAATACAGTTGTCGATTGCAATTCGGCGAGAGCCGCCGACATAGACAGCTCTCTTGGTCCAACTTTGTTTGTCCAGCACACCGCGACCACCGTTTGACAGTGTCGGGGCTCGCCAGTCAGCTGAAAGTGGTCCGATGCCGCTGCAGCATAAGTCGCGCGGATTATGTTGCCCTTGAAGGCAGTGGTGACATCGCTGATGGGAATTTATCTGCTAGATGTTATTCATAGGTCCCCAAAGTGTTATAAATTCATATTCCTTAGCTTTAATTACAAAATCTACGCTCTGAACCTAGTTCTCAAGTTCTTCGTCAATATCCGCGGAAGACCATTCCTCAAGCAAACATATACGTTGATGTTTTTAAAATGATTTTTGTGGATTTTTTGGCGAGTTTTTGTTTGACCGTGTTCAAGCACCTTGCATGCACAGAAAAATTGATAAATGAATAAACGGACAAAGATTCAATATTTAGAAAAGGAAGAATTCCAGAGAAAATTTTATAGGTCTGCATTGGGTTCCTACTCATCGAGTTAGGTCATTAGGTTGCTGCTCATCGAGTTTATTTGAACAAACAAGCAAACGAATGAATAAATAAGTGCGCCGATTTCTAAACATTATTTGAGGTGTCTTGCGTGGCTGCTACAGAGCTGTAATTACCAAGTAGGGCAAATTCACAGGTCACTGAAACCGAGCACTCCTTCGACACAGATTCCAACGATACGCCAAATGACATGCCCTAGTGAACAGATTGACACGTGGAGATTAGCGGGTAATCGTTACGATTCATTGGAATAATCCTACTTAGAAGAGATTCCAGGAATAATTCGCAGCAATAGGAAGAATCCACAGTGGGTCTGCTGCTGGAGGTTTTGGTGAGAATATACAGAGTGGGTCAAAATCATGGGCACTGGCAGTGAATTTGCTCAAGTATTGGCAAGCTTCAAGATCCTTTCGGGATTCCTTAATTTTTTCCCATAGTCCGAATCTTCTACTTTCTCCTCATTTCAATTCACCTGTCGGTTTCAACCATTTCCACTCGCAGACCCACTGTTCTGTTACTATCACTTAGCACCGCAAAAAGGGTTTAGACACGCACGAGTTGCAGCGCTTGAAAAATGTGCAAGAATTTTATCCACAGAGTTTTATAATGTGTCAAGCCGCGGTAACAGGAGGCATTAGTTTCCCCTGCGGTGGACACCGTTCCTCAAAAATTTGTGCCAAATTCGCAAGGAAACTGGGTGTGGCCGACGCATGCCGATAAGCCATTTCCATCAAATCTCTCGTGAAACGAACATTATCAAGCCATCAATGAGGAAAACTGTGAGGAGACTATTGAATAGAGACTTCTTAAATGAGAACGAGTATCACACGGTCGTAGAGCTAACAAGAAGGTCCGTGAATGGTGCTAGCAAAGCTTTTTAAAATCGTCAACTTCAGTCGCTGGCCTATCAGCTCCTTTGGCATCTGCTCACCGGATTGCTCCATCTGAGTGATTCGTAGACCAAATGCATGCTAGGAACCACAAATTGGCGTTGCTGGGCTTGGGGAAGCTTTTCACAAAAACTCGAGAATGACGGTGAACACTACTTGCGTGGTGAAGACAATACCTACCTGGTATGTCTGAAGGTCCTATATCAACACTGATAGAGCAACATTCGAAATCAAATGTAGATCATTGTTGCTGTAAGAGTCGCTAACATTCCCTCTTGGAGACCTCCCCGATATTACAGCTTCTTCGTTCAGGAAGTTGAATTTATCTGGTACCCATAATTTTGGCCCACTCTGTAGATCTCTGATAGGCACTTTTCCTCTTTCACCTCTTATATGTGTTCTATCAACTCCTCAAAACCATTTAATTTTTTGCATTAAAGAGTAGATTTTGGCTGTGTTGCTCGTTGGCTTGTAAAGTTTTCAGGCAAAAAGTTTTTCAACACATTGACGACAATTAAGGTGCTGACGAATTGTTCTACGCGGTACTAAAACGAAATTCCATTTCATTTCTTCCACTGTGTTGACGTCAAAGATTTTTCCAGCTAAATACAACGCAGACTATCTAATAATACCAGAAGTTGGTGAAATCAAAATATAAACTTCCGGGTGAGCAAAGAAGCAAAGATGACAACCACTTATTGAAGAATGTAGTCCATTTCTGTATGTAGGTTCATGGTAGTCGTTCCGTAGAAAGCTGAATCCCTCAGGATTTAGCGAAAATGTGAACAGAGGGGTGATCTGGTACTAATATGGTGATGATATAATAATGGTAATAATAATTATTTAGGGATAATAAATTAGTATTATATTAATACTAAATGATAAATACAGTGGACAAATTGGACAGCGCGATGTCGTCTTATCAAAGAGAAGTTTGAGCGCAAAAGAAAAGTGATCGAGAGTTGGTGGCCAAAATCCACATCACCCTCGTTTCGTCAAAGACGGTTGTGGTAAAAAGAATTGTTCCTGTAAGTTGTAAATGTTGTTGTGTTGTCATACAGTCGCGTCGGTAGAATGTGAAAATTTTCGTGAGATTGGCGAGATTCGCGATATTTGAGGGATTTTTCTATAACTTTCCTTCCAGTGAAACTTTTCCAATATTGCATAGGCTACTTAGTGGAAAACAATGTTCTGCACCGTTTCGTATCTTGGACACCTCACATCTTCACGGCTGTCACCAAATATTTCGAGAATTTCATTGATTGCCTGACCCCGCCCACTAATTTGGGTCAGGCGCGGAAAATTCCGTAATTTTTTCGCTTCAGTACTGAAAGTTTACATTTTGAAATCTTTTAATCAGACGGAATGAGTTCAATAGATGGTGGCGGGCAACTTGACGTGACAATTATCCGGTGAACTGAAAATTTTGTTCACTGCGAAAATTACAGATTTTCAATGGACGCAATTAGTTTTCAGCTCATTGAACTGTCCCCTGTGTTGCCTTCCATTTCACTGCATGATGAGGAAGGGTACAATGGAACGCTTAGGTATTCATTCGGATCACTCCCAATACCGACTCGGGACTGTGCTTCGAAGTTGGATTGAAAAATGCAGTTCTTTCTTAGAGCATCCAAGATGCATCCCTCGTGATAACGGCTAAAGTAATTGCTTTCATAGTGGCTAGTGGTCTGTGCAAAAATTTCGAGAGCTTTATTCGTTTCCTTTGAGAACACTACAGTTCAATCAGACAACCTTACGTCGCTAACATGTTTTGAGTTCTCAGTGCTTCTTGTGGGCTCCTCTATGTTTACGGGCAGCTTTCTTTGCTGCTTTGCGGTGCTTCCACGGAAAACCATCGAATCCTGGAAAACCACTCTAACAACCACAGGTTTGGATATCAAATCTTGTCTCACACGTCATCTGATTGACAGCTTCATCTTACCTCCCCACCAACCATGCAAACCAACGGAGTGGTGCTGAAATTTGTGGAATGTCTCCATGATTACCAAGAAAGAAGTAAAATAAGAACGAATAGATGAGAGAAGGAAAGGCGTTAAGCTCATTATATGGGTAAAGACTCACGGAGAATCCTAGATCATGTCCGTGGCCGAAATCTTAAGAATTTCAATGAGACATACTGATACATAAGCTCTCAAAATTCTTTTTGCAATTTTCCTATTGGATCATGAAGAAGAAAGTAATTAAATCAGTGAGCAGAAACAAACCGTCGAATCCATGGTCGAAACTCGCTTGGATCCTGAAAATCAAACCGTTGAGGCAATTGCAATCGATGCCCATCTGAACTAAATGAAAGTAATTCTCGTACCCCTGGCTAAGAACGAGAAGGCACGCGACGAGGACGTAGAAGGTAACCATCGCTGCAGCTGATACTGGTTGACTCACTGGTCTGCATTTATGTTCGTAGATGCTCCCGAAAAACTCTAGTTAAACCTAAAATTATTAGTTGAAATAGCTCGTCGTTGCTCAGCTAAGGAATTATTGTATTGACAATGCGTTCTTCTTAATCCAAAGGAAAAAGAATCGATTCTCACAATTCTTTTTTAGGTCGGTCATGTCTGCTTCGATCTCCAAGGATCGTTTGTACTGTAGCTTATTATTGATGCCGAGGCTAATCTCCAGATTGCTTTATGCAGCCGCATTGGTGTTTTGAATTTCTTGTCAAGGGTGGCTACTTGATCTATCCCAGAAATAATCTTTAAGACACTTTGTCATTGAAAATAGGTGTAGAGGACAGCAAGATTGGAGGTGCACAACCGTGCAAGGAACCATGAGGAAAGAGCCTCGTAACCTGGCGGTTAGTATGAAAGTACGTTAGAGGTGGGAAGGAATAAAGGATAACAGATTACCAGTTCACCCTTCGTAGCTTCTTTCTACGCATAACGACTGCCTAACAGCTTGTGTCCCTATACTTTCAAATGGGGAAATTTGCCATTTTTCCGTCGGAAATTTATAGGGATCCTTCCTAGCGATTTCTTCAATTGGAGCCAGGTATCTCATCATCTTAGTATACTTGATGTGTAGAGTCGAAAAGACCAAAAATTAGGATGACCGGAGAAACGTGACCCTGTTATTATAATTCTATGGGATTCATTCGTGTTACTAAAAGTGTAAGTTTTTTAAGATGTAACGAAAAAGACGTCCTTCCATCGTATAGCCGAGAACGCTTGCGCAATAACACAAATCGGGAGTTTTTCCAGAACACTAATTCGGACTAGATTGATTGAAATTAAAAACATAGCAAGGTGTCCAAGTCCAAGTGTTATTGCACAAGCGTTCTTTGCCGACCATTGCTGAAGCGCGATACAGCGTATGGCGCCGTTTTAATCCGGGATAAGGTAGTTTTATTTGCTCAATGTTAGACAACAACAGCAAGTATGATATGTAATTATAAAACATGTACACATATATTATATATAATGGTAACAAATACAAATGTTTACAAGTAGTTTAAACACTTTTAGGTTTGACTTTTGGGCAAAGACGTGTTCAGCGATAATTCGCGATTCTATGGCTATTTCAGCTGTTTCCGCTGATGCCCTCCACTATCACTTCCTGAAATATGCTGTGGAAATGAGCATTTTATATGCACACTTACATGAATATTGCAATTCGCACTCAAATGAAGAGAAACCTCTGTTTTGGCACATCTGAAAACACATTGATCGAAAGACCTGTGAAAATAATTTTCTCTTCCTTAGATTCAAAAGAAGGCCTTGACATTTCAGTAATTCTTTAGCTGAGCAACACTCAGCTATTTCGACTTATAATTTCCGGTTTAACTAAAGTTCTTCAGAAGCGGCTACCAGTATAAATAGGAAAAGGTGAGTCAAACAGCATCAGCTGTAGCGATGGTTGCTTTCTACGTCCTCGTCCCGTGCCTTCTCCTTCTCAGCCAGAGGTACGAGACTTACTTTCATGTAGTTCATAGGCTCATTGATTGCAAGGACCTCAACAGCTTGAGTTTTCAGTGCAGAAGCAAGTTTCGACCATGGATTCGATGGTTTGTTTCTACTCACTAGTTTAATTTAATCATCTTCTCTCTCATAATCTCACCAAGTCAGCATAATCTTGTCTTGTTTCCGCAGCCTACCACCTTGCTATGGAAACAAAACTAGGTCTTTTCTTAAGTTTATTGTCAGATAAGCATATCTGAATGAAATTCTTTAGATTTCGGCCACGGACATGATCTTGGGTTCTCGGTGAGCTTTTTCGTATATGAACGATTTAGCGCCTTTCCTTCTCTTATCTGTTTGTTCCCACATATCTTGCTTCTCTCCTGGCAATCATGAAGATATTCCACAAATTTCAGCACCACTTCACTGGTTTGCATGGTTGGTGGGGAGGTAAGATCAAGCTTTCATTCAGATGACATGTGAGGCAAGACTTCAAACACAAACCTGCGATTATTAGAGGCCTTTCAGGATTCGATGATTTTCCGTGGAAGCACCGCAAAGCGGCGAAGAAAGCTGCCCGTAAGCACAGAGGAGCCCACAAGAAGCACTGAGAGCTTGTCGTACATGTTAGCAACGTAGGGATCATACTATTTGCTTGAGGTGTACTGTTTCCAAGGATACAGAATAAAGCTCTCAACAAGTTCGAACAAATTTCTTATTCTGCAGTGGAAATGAACCCTTCGATAAAGTGGCCCCTAAGAGGGAGGATGTCATGAGTTGGCTAGCAAAGGTTAAACGTCTACAAGCACCAGTTTGTGCTGGTGTACGAAAATTTAAATTATTACTTTCGAAGTAAGATTTGAGTGCAGAGTCCCACCTGAGGGGTCGTTCTCGAGATTTTTTCATGCAACCCCAATCCCCAGAAGGAGTTACTGTTGACATTCTTCCGAAAATTGCATGTATTCTATTGAAATTAGCTTTCGACTAGGCAAAGAATTTTTGGTTGTCCAGGGTAGGAAATCAAGTGAACCTTTTTCTATGCATCAGTGGCATAGGACAAAGGTGAGGAGTCAACCATATTTCGAGCGCGAAGAAAACAAAAGCAGTAGCAATGCTGAGCGCTGAGAAAATAGGAAGCAATGTATGCCAAGATTCAGTATCGCCATTCTTAAGACTAAAAGTGTATGTAATTATGTTGTGTGCGAGCGTACCACAACGATTAGTATGCACCTCTGATTTATCTCATTTATTCATTTATTTATTTTTGCACTCAAAGGTGCTTCAAATACAAGAATATGCGGTTACAAACATACACATGTGAGCTAGGAATGAGAAAGCAGGGGTGCCTCTAGACAGAGATTTTTTTTTGGAAGACTACAAAGGTATCAAGCTTTTTCTAATCTAGGGTAGACGCAATTGTGGATTACCGAGTTTCCTTTAGAGATGGAGAAGCAAGAGTAATAGTATTAGACCGACATCCAGCCATAAGAAAACATGAATGAGATCTAACAGTATGCTCTCAATGGTTCCTACTCCCAAGCAAGACAAAAAAAAGCTCGAATCATGCTGACGCTGGACAAATCGTCAGGCGCAGGTGATGCGTGAGCGGATCATTACTTTGGCATTCCTTGCCGTGTACCTTCAGTTCTTTCTTCTCATTCACATTTCTTTGATTACTAATGTGGTATTCTCTGGTAAGTACTGGCTGGTTCACTTAAGCCAAGAAGGTCAACTTGTGCTCAACATCAAAAAGAGAATAACTTGCAACGTCGCTCAGTCTGAGCAGGCACAGCATGCATGTGATGGTTTATTCTCTTGCATGTTTCAAGCTTGGCAATGGTCAGGAGACATCCCTTATATTCAGAAGTGCTAACACATCGGCTTTAATGATAAGTCTAGATGCACTCTAAGTAGGTGCACCTTAAGTTTAGGTGGGTACTGGTTTTAACCTTAATTAAATTAGGCGGAAGTATGTTGATGATCTGACATGTTTGTTAGAAGAATGGGCCGTTGTAGAGAACTCGTTGTGCATCCACCCTACAATGACAATTCTAAAACTAGCACGATGAGCATCAGTAGGTCGGAAAATCCAGCACGTCGATGGTTTCAAACAAAACTCTCCTCGAATAATTTTAAACAGAAAGGGACACCAGCAAAGACTCTTTGGTAAAACAAACTTCTTAAGCTTCTTATAGCTTACTTTTATACGATGGTACATGTGAAGAAGTCTTTTCAAAAAATTCTCGATAATAATGTAAATAATGAAAGATAATAATAATGCTCGATGAAGTAGTATTGTGACGTGCTTCTGTACACTCTCTATTTTGGCAGTGTGAATGTTCGACCTTCTTTGAATCTCGGCATAGCGAATATAGTTGTCTTGAATAGCTTGAGCACAGAACCAAGATTGTTACAGTTCTTTATTCCGGCAAAGGTTTCGGCGTCATCGCCTTCGTCAGAGCCTAGATAGCCGTTAGCCGCGATGAAAGATACCGCCGTTTTTTCGGCAAAAACGTTAGCCGGAATGAAGAACTGTAACAATCTTGGTACACTGCTCAAGCTGTTCAAGACAACTCTCCATTTTTTCAATGTCCTTTTTCGAATGTAGGTACCAAATTACAGATGCGTATTCGAGTAACGTCAGTATACAGGCTTTATACAATTCAAGAAGAAGGGTGGTGTCAGCGGAATGTACTGCCCGAAAGAGGCAGAAGATGGTTTCATTTGCGCAAATGATGATATGGTCCAAATGGGAGGAAAATTTTAAGCGCCTTCCAGAAATGGCTCCGAGGTCTCCCACGATATTAAACGTTTTTAATTCAGTGTCATTTGATCAAGTTATACCGAGGGCATTACCATTGAGAGATGATGGCTTTTGGTCTCATTGATTTTTACGTTCCATTTTCCAGTCTATTTCATCTGATCTGAAGAGGCCGCTTGTATTATAGTTTGTCTTTGTTCTCTGCTGTATTATACGGTGCGAACACCTTGATATCATCAGCGTACGCTGTAACTTTCACTCGAGGATCTGTTTCTAGGACTGTGCAGATGTCATTCTAAACTAAGTTCTTGGTCAACATTTCACATCCATTCACAGACGATCAGGAAAGCACTGTTCAGCTAAAAATTATAAATCGCTATGAGGACCATGAACAAATTTTTTTGGGAAGAAGGAGGGATTCTTAATGGTATGATTTCATACTTCTGTGCTAGGTCCTTCTCACCATTAATCATTAATTTTATTTGAATGAACAAATTACTGGATATAGTAGTTTTCTTTCGAGCTGTTGGCCAAGATAGTTATTGATCTTTATTGAGGCTAACGGTTCGGCGTTGTCGCCTTCGTCAGAGCCTGGAAAGTCAAAGACATCAGCGATTTACCCCCTCAAACGCCTCCTTCTCCTACAGGAAATCATTCATCCAGCTAGTACACTCAAAAACAGTACCGAAATCACAGACAAGGTAAAGCCTCACCTTAGTTGCCGTCGCGGTAGTAGAACAGCAGACCACTAATACCAAATCTGTGCTCCTAAGGACTTTATAAGGTGCCTTAACAACCCA
>KN729594.1:0-12981 GCA_000816745.1 Ancylostoma duodenale | reverse complement strand
CCTGTGCCAGAATTCCTTTACTGTTAAAGATAGTTGTTTACAGTCAGAATCCCCTACGTATTAGGCCCATGGCATAATTCATAACACCATTGACGTCACGACCAGCTAGCCTCAGCTGTTTCCATTAGCTGCTCCTATACCAGCGAAGCCTGTGGGCGAAGCCAATGGGAGGGGGAGGGGCCAAGGCGCTACTTGAATAATTCACTCCCGGGAGCACATCTTGTGGAGAAATTTGTATTGTTCGTGAGAGTTCCTCATACCCTCCTAACGGAATAGAAACTGCACTCCATGTGTGATGAGCAAGAGGGTATACGATGCGAAATCCGTGTAATCACGCCTTGGCTCCGTCTAGATGATCCCAAAAGTTGGGGATCGAAAAGCGGCTTTTCGGCAGTTTTGCGCGGAATCACGTGTACCATTCTGAGCAGCAGCTACCGGAGATTTTTTCCATGCGAAAGTCCCAAAAACGATTCTGTTGTGGGACAGTGCCTCCAAGTGAAAAAAGTATCCTATTTAACGTGCGATTGTTAGCAAACGCTTGATCGTAGATAATCTCCAGCCGCATTAGAGTCGGGTGCAGGCTCCAACACGCCTACTATGGGACTTGCGTGAGCAAAACAAAGTGCGATTTTTATGTCGATCGCCAGTTATGCATACGCGATCTAATGCCCTTCGCTTGTTACTAGCCGATGATCGCTGTAGCTACTCGAGGGAAATGCTGCTGTTCTCCTCAAACAGTGCAAAGAGACCCTCTGTTGAATGTATGGTGCGAATCTTATATCTTAAATTCACCACCCAAATTCATTTCTTGTACCCCAACTGAACCTAGGCGGCTGAAGGTCAGGGATACAAAACTGCTCCCTGTAAAACTTTCAAGCTCGATAGGTTTACTTGAAACGGATGAAGCAGTCATGAACTACTGTTGCCTTCTGATAGCTCAGTTTTAAAGCTGATGTCTACTTCGAACGTCGTCCTCTAGAAACGTCTGAAGACATGCCGAACCTTTTTACTTCTATTCGCCGTCTATATTGAATTTAGGTGCAGTTTCAGCCACATCAAGCAATGAATCCTCACCGTCGCCGTGTCGGAAGTTTGTTGGAGATGCTATGGACAAGTTAGTCGTCGAAACATTCTTTCTCTCCATTTTTTCTATCGTAGATTATTCAGATACTTGGCTAGCATCGGCTTGGTGAAGAAGATGATGCCTAATGACAAAGGGAGTAGCGTTTTCAGAGCTGTTTGTGAGTCGGTTAGTAAGTTAAATTCTAACTTTGAATTGTTCATTACCATGAACGTGTGGATGTTACTTTTCATAGCTGGCTATGGACCAAAGTGAATATCTTGGTTTGAAAGAACTTGTGGAAGATGAATTGTTCATGCGGTATCGTCTTCAACGCTTTCGTACTGGTCTTCCTCAAGTGAATAGGATTGAAGACACGTTGGAGGCTATTGTACGCGCTCTCAGGTTTGCTTCATCTTATTCTCATTTACTGCCTCCTAATCTTCTTGAATTTCTCTAACTGTACATTTCCGAAATTGATAACAGTTGCCTTGGGGTGGCGGTAAAGATGTGCCCACGGATAACTTTGGCACCTCTCTCACACCTCTGGTTGCGTTTCTCGTGTAAGAACTGCCCATATCTGGTAAACTGTTCTGTTGTTCCAGTTGGGATAAGCGACCACAACAAACCAAACCTCATCACCATCCAGATTGTTCTGTTGTTGCGCCTAGTGCTGGGACATTTGGGAGGTATGAAACCGCAGCCTGTCCAGCAGGGCTGTGCGTTACTAACGTAACGAATTAACGCATTAACGCGTAACGGCCATTTTTGGCCTAACGTAACGAATTAACGAATTAACGAAAAGCCGTAAAAATCCGTTAGAATTCATTTCGTTAATTGATCATATGGATAGTATGTGAAATGCGTCCTTTTCTTGCTCTACACAACTTTCTCGTGATATAGTACAGAATATTATGCTCATAATCACGACGATTGTGAAATATGACCTACTGCTTTCATGAACACTTTATCATCTTAGGTTTCATGAACTAAAGCGATGGCTGCGAGTATAGCTGTGCAATTGTTGGGGTTAAATGTACTAATGAAAACTTCCATGAACCTGTAACTATTTTAAGAGGTGGATGGATACCTTGCGCAGAAGCCATCATTTTCTACGGATCTTTTTGAGTAGAGGAGGAGCGATATTAACACCTCGGAATTCTCTCATATCAAAATGTTGGCAAATAAATACCTTTCCACACCGGCAAATGAGTGCGAGCGTCTCTTCTCAACAGCAGGCTTGATTGTATGGTATCTAAGAACCAGCTTGACTGTTGAAAACTTGGAAAAACTGCACCTTTTGCACCATAACATATGTACTTGTGCTAGGATTTTGAGGTACGCCTACGCACGCGCCTTGTTCTTTGAGTTCCTCACTTTCTCCTATGGAGCCTGAGATCTTAGAAGCTCTCATCCATTCCAATGGCCAAATAGTTATTGCGAAAATTGTGAAGCAAAATAACCCAATTCTTAAGCAATTACATCTTTACCATTTGTCTTTTTTTCAGTCGTCCGACTATTGCCTATGTTTCTTTTCTGTATGCACAGAAGAGAAATTACCATTTTTAAATGTTTTCATCTTGCTATGCCGTACTTCCAGGCCAGAAGTAAACAATGTTAGCATTTGCTTCAGTTTTTTTTCCGAATCTTCAACTGATTTGCCTTGAATATCAGTTAGGGGACTCAACTGCTTGTTACGGCTGATGAAACTCATCAAAAAATTCATAAATCCGTCTTCTAACGAATTAACGCATTAACGCGTAATGTCCATTTTTGGCCTAACGTAACGAATTAACGGATTAACGAAATCTGAAATTTTTCTAACGCACAGCCCTGCTGTCCAGGAGATGCGGAAAACAGCTGGCTCCCGACTTTAATATGAAAATGGTTTCTGGAATCAGAACTGTTCATATCTGCTTTCCTGTCGCGATCACTTCTTTTTTCACATCCCGTCCACCTTCTCTGTTAATATTTAAGGCCCTCTCCTGGCGTCTTCAAACAACACTTCATTTTAAGTATGATATGAGGGAACTATAAAGCATACGGGACCTATTTTGAGAACAAACCTGTTAACGTTTTTGTACTGGTCTCCGCTGTTGTTCGCTTGTAGCCAGTTTTTATAGTCTCTGCATTAATTTAATGATTTTGCGTTGGCATACGATTTTTTACTAGGATAATGTTATACAGAATTGACATTCATGTGTACCGCGTTGTCGGTGAAGAGCCCCATATTTACCGCTGTCCTAAACGTGGGAAGAAACGCGTGGACAAGGTACTAGCGCATCAGATTCGTTTTTTTTTTTTTTCAATAAAGAATTTTCTAAAAAACAGTAACTCGGGAGTTTGCACTGATCTTTCTCATTGTTTGGTACTCTTAAGTTTTTTTTCGTCATTTTCTTTGCCTGAGGCTTCGGTGAGGGCGAAGGGTTAGCATTGCGGAACTCGGCCAGGTACATCCAAGTCCATCATATCTTTCAGCCACCGACCCCAGTCTGGCGACCCCCTATCCCGTACTCTGCAGTGAAAGCTCTAGATCCGTCGGTTTATCGCAACGTTGCATACGACTTATTCTCAAAAGAGAGGAAGCGTGAGCTGGAAGAGATAGGTACTTAACCAGTTCTTCTGTTCTGATGCTTGTGCTCCATCGCCCGTAGTAGTTTTTGAACTATTAGTCTTTCCTATTTATTATTCTAGACGAGTTCCAACCTGGAACGCCCTGTTGTTATATTGAAGAGGAAACAATCTATGATGTGAGTTCTCATTTTGATGTTAGCTGATCTCTAGAATTTTTGCTAAATTCATGTCCGTCTACTAGTGATTGTCACGTGAGTGAATTTCGTGTCAACTCAGCCACTTTCACCAGGCAAGCCCCGGCTTTTTTTCTTGAGGACCTCGGGCAAGCCCTGATCCATATTTTGAAATCAACGCGCATAGCGGACAGGACGGAATATGCATAATTCGAACATAACAGGCTGGCAATTCATTACAGCATACATAGACTGGCACACACAGGTCAGTCCGCACATATAACAGCGGCAAGGCCCCATGGGGGGCGCTGGCCCGCCCGGTGAAGGTGTCTGAGCTGTCTGAGTAGATACCATATCAGTATAATTGTTACTGCTAAGTTTCATTACCCTAAAAACCTTTTTAACACCTGCAATCGCGACGAGCGTTGCTACAGCCATTTTCGTAAAAAAGGATTATCTCGAAGAAATAATTGGATCTGAGGTTTATTTATCGTTGAAAAACGCGGTAATTCCTTTTACAGTGCTCTGTATTAATTTTCATTGTATTTCAGGCATTTGTGATGTCTGTATTGGATCGAAATTCACGCCTTGTTATGGTGATGGGGAAGGACAGGTTGCCTCCACTAATCTTATCTCATTTATAACAGGGGATAATCAATGCTGTAATTATAGTTATCATCTTAGAAAAGTGAATATCTCGGAGCTGGTACCATACCTTCAGCCGTGGTCTTTCGGTTTTGATCCATATGCTTCTATGATTTTTCCACTTACCACCGACAGTGGAGATCCAATTCAGGTTTGTAGTTCTTTGTCGAAAGCTAACAAATCCTCTATGCTGCAGTAGTCATCTAGTCTATTCGAGATTTACAAAGTTCAGTTTGAAACGTAGTTGTATGTATTTATGTACTCATCCTCAACCTCATCCAGGAAAACTCTACGAACTTGGTGTCCATGCCTTCGTTTACGTACACACCTATACCAGCCTTCACGTACGGCGTTGCTCCCTACTCATTCCATTACAACTACTGGGAGCGCCTTTCATTTCAGGTATGAGCTCTCATCCATGACTATCTTAGACTGTGCCATTCGTCCTGCTTGTCGTGATTTCCCAGCGTCGCTCTCGCAGTGGTTAGCAGACCCAGAACCAACGCATCGGTTGAGCAACTACTAGGAAACCCGCAACCTAATGCAGACGGGACATGTAACCCGCCAAGGCTGGTAGCACGTTGGCTTGCGTCAGAATGCATGTGTTCACCTGCCACTTAACTCAAAGCACCACTGCAATGGAGGCCCCTAAGCTACCAACCATATCAAACACCTCTGTTACACAACTAGCACCCGGACATCCCGCGGATGCACCAACACTGACTCAAGTGACACAACAGTACGACACATGTGTTAAGCAAGAGAGCTGCCACCTTTCCTGCCAGCGCTGCACATATGCAAGATGTTAACTGTACTGTCCATACAACCGCCTCTTTGCGGCACACGTCTGTAGTTCTTGCTACACAACACGTACACATAAAACTGCCCAAATTCATAGCCCGCATAATACTACACACAAATATACAACATAAACACTAAGGGGAGGATCCAACCAACCCAGTCACTACGGGTCCCAGCAAGCACAAACTCCTCGGCCGTTCCGCGAGCGGGTCGGGTGAGCGTGTGCTCAACGCCTCCGCGCCGGCTTCACTGACGCCGAGTTACCTCAGACTTGGAGTAGCTCCTTCCCTTCTTCCCGTGGCTTGTGTACTGGTGGAATCGACACTGTGACCATCATCAAACCATCTTCCGCTGACTGTTGGCAACCACTCCCTCTGGTGGACTGACGACGAATGAAGTCTTTCGCAATAGTGCGCCGGCTATTTATGCGTTTGCGGCGGAGGGGGCGGACACTAATTTGGAGGAGCGCGGGGACCATGCGCGCGCGACCTGGCATTCACAACAGATTTAGAAAAGAGTTGCACGAAGTCGCAACACTGCTGTTGACATGACTGGTTCCAGCCTTGTGTATCGAACCATTTCATAGTACTTCATTAGCATCATTTGTGGTCAAACTTTGTAATGCTTACGCTTTCTGTTTAGTTTGGGCAGTATGCTGTAGCGAACAATTACTTTCCTTCTCTCCAAGAAAATTCGACAGGAAATCATATAAATGGTGAGTTTTTCATATCAGTCTTCACCTGATTTTGGACCCAGGCAACCATAATCTCCTTTGGAATCAATTTCCTCAGAAATATCGAATGGCCTTGTACCTGCGATTCAACCGCAAGCCTATACTGCCTACGATTACACAGTGAGAATTCTTCTTTTACTTAAAAAGACTTCGAATACTTTTCTTGGACCGGTTAAATTTGCAGTATTGTACCATTTCAGTATTTGAGTTACTACTACGGTTTTCAAAGTCCGCCTGTCCAACCATCTACATACGATTGTGGTTAGTTTGTGAAGCTGTTTTTTAAAAATTTGTCTTAGTATTCTGCATCGGCTTAATGCTAGTTTTCTGTTTTAGGAGCAGCCGACTGCAATAGCAACCCCGCTGATGGTGGTAATGTAGTAATTTTGCCAAGTTCTGATCTGGGTGCGGTGGAGCCTGCTTCGGAATCCACCTAAATGCTGGGTTTTTTTTTTCTGAGATCATGTTCTAGTTTGACACTGTATTCATTTGTCCGTTAATCTGATAATCTAATTATTATCTGCTTGTATTAGTCTAATCATTATCTGTTTACCTTTGCTGGGAATTATTAATTTCTAGGAGAACTATACATAGTTAGCTTGAGAAGCATGTAATCATTTGTCGTGTCATTGTTATAGGTACTTCAACCAGTTTTTTGTTCACCGAATTGCCATTGAAAATCACTCATTTACATTACAAATATCATTATTATTTATACTACCGTATTTGTGATGGAAGCTGCTATTGAGTTAGTCATTAGTCATATCAAATCTGGAAGGTGCTATTTATTTAATTTGCAATGAAGGTTTGCACCCTAAATTTGTGTTCAGTGCCCTTAATCTGTTTGTTCGAATTGGACTATGCGGGTATTTTGATGCCGGCAGAGCCATTGCTCAACCTCCTTTAGAGGAGGGATCAGTTCCGGGAGAGATCGTAACAGAAGTAATCCACTCGGCAATCCAAAAAGAAAGAGAAATTTGGGTTAGCTGGGGTCTTCAAGAATACGTATCCGAAAGAAAATAATATTAGGTTGGTGCGAAATTAATTGCCGAAAGGAACCCTCCAGTTCAAAGTGTTATAAATCGGCTTAAACGCAACGTTATTCAATATTTTATGCCCATTTGATTTGCTAAATCTTTCTTAACAAAGTAGTGAAAATTTTATGACTCCGCGATGAAAGCTGAATCCGATAAAATCTAAAAACCTTTGGAAGGTTATTCCGACATGATCTAGATCAGCAGTCTGCTGTTGTCGCAGGTTTGCATCTGGTACTCGGAAAAAGTGATATTCAGAAAGGAAAAGGTTTGACGAATGAGAAAAACGAGTGAGAACTTCAATGCCTTACTGGCCAGATTTTGCTGGGTGAGTTTTTAGGTGAGAGGTTTAGTGCTACTCTGGAGCAGAGAAAAACCTGATTTTGTTCACCACTGCCAACAAAATCTATAGCAGATTTTCGGACCTCAACTCAAAATTGCAATACTAGGACTCTGCTGTCAACATCTGACTAGGTCGGAGGAGGCTGCAGAGAATCACATATTTACAGCACCACCAAACCCCTGACACAACCTCCCTAAAGAGGAGATTTTGTTCAAGAAAACTTAGAAGTGGGAACACGTCTTTACCCATACCCATTTGCGTTTCTTGTTATTGTACGGGAACCGGGCTTCATTTTAATTATGTGTTCCAGAAATTGGTCCTTTTGGGACGAAAAATTAAGTTAGAAAAGATGTCACTTCAGGCGAGATGCTGGTCACCAGTCAAATCACGTGGTGCTCACGTCCGTACCTTTCTTACCTTGCTGATTGGAGTCGGATGTTTCCGAACTGTATTATAGTGAGCATCCTTCCCTGCTCTCGTCGTCCGGATACTAAGATCCGGTCTAGGTTTCATGTCTCTCCTCAATGCCTGATCATCAAGCAACATCCCGCGACCATGACCATGGTTGCATTTGAGTTTGAAATCGTAGGAAGAGAACTTCGCGAGCCCCCAGCTTATTGTCCTTTGGGAAGCCGATCCCAAGCCGAAACAAATGCAAGATCTCCGCATTTCCCAGACAAAAAATCATCGAGTTTGAAGTCATCAACCATAATCATCCGAAAATCACGTCGGCTCATCACTTGTTCGCGACTTCATAAAAAATACTCAGGAAGGAGCTAGCCAGATTGTCCAAGCAGCTTTTGAAAGAGAAAGAAAAGCTCTCCGAGAAGATTACGTAAGCTGCGCTGAAGTTGCCCAAATTGGACGGAGTAGAAGAGTTTATTTGTGCATACCCCAAAACGGCAATTAATTTCGCACCAACCTAATAGAAAATGGAAGTCCAGACATTGTGAGAACAAAGTTCCAGATGTCCACCTATTCTCCCCCCAGAGAGAGAGAGAGAAAGAGAGAGAGAGAGGAGAAAAGTGAGGAAGACAGGAATGAGGTTTGGTTCGCTTTGCTACTATCATCTGCTCTTTTAGTACTTTGATTGGATGATTTCTTTTTGCCTTCATTACTTATTGTTAGCAATTGAAAGTACTCAAATCCTGGAAAATATAGCGCAGCTTTAGGACGAAATGAGGAAGAATGGTTTAATTAGCATAGGTAGAAAACTGATTTCTGGAGTTTGTACGGGAAGTGCTGCTGTCCATACCTCAGCTGTTGCTACTAGGGCATTCACTGAACCAATGTTTATTTCACAAATGAGGTGACAGAGCTTCTACTCTAAGACAAGAATCCAAAGCCATAAGGAAACTTGTTACTGTGTGTCTACCAGCCGGAGGCAGCTACACTGCTGCCGGCTCCTTAGATTTAGTGCTCACCATGTTGGAGAAAATCGTCTGGAAGCTCTCCACTGACGCCAGTGCGCCGTAGTCTATGAATCTGGAAATTTATGGATCAAGGCGGAAGTATAATACTTTGCCACTGAAACTTCAAGTTTACCTACCTGATCTTATTGATATCTTTTGGTGCATAGGCTCCTTTTACTATTACTGTATCCTGAGGTTTCTTATGGCCATACTTCTGAAAAAGTCTTTTTTTAAAAATAGTTTCACCAAGGAAAATTTTATGAGTATGAGATAGGACCTGCTGGAGAACACTTGCATATCTCATTAGATCTGGTACGTGAACCATTTTGCCACCGACGTTCACCAGAGCGAATCGAGCATCCTGGAAATGCAAGCATAGATATGGTAATTGTTCCTCTGTGTTTCCAGTATAATCTGCAAGAATGCACCGTTTTGTACTTTACCTTTATGGCTCTTCCGGAATAGTGAATCTTCCGGATGTATTGGATACCAACTAGGTCAATGCACATGGTCCTGAAATTTAAGGTAGAAATCCTTTACATAAATCTTCGATAAAAATTACGATTATCCTAAACCCAGACCTCGAGGCCCAGATGCATCATTGAAAATATGGGTAATCTCATACCCATGGGTGTGGTCACCTGTGGGCAGCAGTTAGGTATAGACAACGCACGCATGGGTAAACATATTCATGGCCGCCAGGTAAGGCGTACATATACATACATATTTGGGTACGTTAACACCTTCACCACGGGTAATCACAATGATGCATCCGCGTCCAGGAAAGGGATTCTGGTTGGGTTACAACGTGAAACTGCCTGTAGAGAAGGTAGTGAAATTACTCACGTGATAGCCAGTCCAACTATGATGTAGCAGAGGTCGAGGAGGTAAAACTCGCGATTAACAGGTACAATATCGCCGAAGCCAACCTGAACAACAAATAGCAAAGTTCATGAAGAGGTCCTTTCTCCCAGAGGATTAGCACTCACCGTAGTCATTGTAATAAAAGAAAAGTAGAATCCTGAGAAAAATTGCCAGTTCTCCCATGATCCTAACAGCACCGCACCGACTGCCATGTATCCCAGCAGGATCATCACGATGAGTGCTACCGGGATGGAGATGTACTGTTCGAGGCCCTAAATTGTCAGGAATGTGTTTCATTAAAAGCGACGTTGAAATGCCAGTATCATTGTTCATGTATGGAGTTTTTTGAATTGTAAAACCTTTCTGAAAAAGATACTGAGTGCGGATAATCCAACAGTGACCGATATTTCATAAGGATATTGAATAAGAATATTTTATAAGAATCTATGGAAGGAAACTCTCCAGATGTCTTCTGGATTAGCGGAAGGCAAATTTTGTGCTGCCGGTTCTCTACATAAGTCTGACAACTATATCACTTATTATTTGGCGCGATTCGTCAAAACCATTCATCAATACCTTTTTAACATGGAACTCTTCTTGGAATTGAAGCGTACACAGCTCTAGCACTTCTACGTGTGCCCCTAAACATTCCCGTATGAAAAGAGGTCTCAAGGGTTAGCTGTACCGCGATTTTTCAACACATTGCGGACCGAGCCTATTATTGTATGGGTGGCAATTTAATGCTTCAGCCCCTGTCTGGTCAATTTTATTCTTTGTTTTTCCTGCTTAATAATGTAGTCCTGGAATAGGGACATCGGGAAAGAGTGGAATTTTGAACATAAAAGCATGGCGTGATGTACTTTGTACACCACATGCCTAAAATGGGACAAAAGGACGTGATGCACCATGTGAATCACGTGCTGCGCAGAGGGTTAAAACACCAAACCTGCATCAGCTGCTCTCCCTCTCTATTCTGGTCGTCCTTCGTGGGCAGCGCTGCATAGTTGTGATGGCGACATTGCTTGCGAGCCTTTGAGTACCTGGAAATTCATCGTACAGGGCTCGAATGCATAACCGAGATTACGCATGGTAAATGTAGTAACGTATCCAAATTTATCATTTACATTTCCTCTGACACCCGTCGACATACATACAGTACTGGCCCTTATTTCTAGGAGAAGCTTAAAATTTCCAGTTTCGGCAACCAATGCAGCTACTAACCACAGATGCACAGAATTGCCATAGAATTATCATAGAATATCCCCATTGCGCCAGCCAATTTTCGCAAGAGTTTTCCAACACAAAAAGGTTGAAATCTTTGATTTCGTACATACTATGTTCTCACATTCAATTACTGTGCGACCTTCAGTGGTGGAATTTCCGCCAAAATCGAGCTTTTCATAGCAGACGGATTCATATCCAAGGAAATTTCAATGAGTTGGGACCGAATCCTGCCACCTACGGAACACAGCTGACAACCCCCTGTAACTGACTTCCTTCGGCAGTTTCAGCCATATTAGATCTCTCCCTCAGCCTTTTTTCTGAGCTAAATTTTGAAAACTGACCTTGAGTATAACCAGATAATATTTTCTGACAGGAATTTGCCAATGTCAGCTACAGTGATGAGAATCAGAGGTACTCCAAGAAGCGCGTAGGCGATGCAGAACATCCGCCCATGCCATGTCACTGGGACGAGATTGCCATAACCTGGAAGCGAGGGCTACTTGAGGGTTCAACACCTCCTAAAACATCTACTATTGTTACCTATAGTGGTAAGAAGTGTAGCAGTGAAGAACAGCGCGGTGATGAAAGTCCATGAGTACTGAAAAGTTTGCTTTCTTACAAATAAACACTGAAAATACTGGTTTCCTAAAGACATGAGTCATATCGTAAACCTACTAGATAGTACTCAATTTTTAGTTATGCGTGTATGCGTTCTAGTTATTGAGTCTGCATAGTTTTATGGCATTGACCTTTCGAAGGCGAGGGTGATGACATACTGACACATTGGTTTTCTGCTCTCTCCAGGGAATTGTACGAGTTGGCCGCAAAAAAAAGTTCTGTGCTGAGCCTGGCTGCTAATGTTGGAATACGAAAAATATGAGATGTCCTGTAACTAACGGTTCTATTCGGCTTCTTTCCCGGATCTCCAAAAAACAGTCAAGGACTTTTCATTCCAATCAAGTAAAAAGTTATATCATTTCTTTGTGCCGGAGTTCTTGACTAATTCCATTTTTTATACATATTTCATTTCCATTGTTTACCCAGTGTTAACATATTTGCAGTTAATTCTCTTATTTTTACTTTTTTTACGCTACGATTGGAAGCAAATTTGTTAGATCCCAAAGTGTATGTGCTGATTTTGCAGAGTTATTTGTAATCCTCGCAGGAGAACTACATAAACGCCTGTTCGATAGCAAAAAAATTCAGAAGAAAAAAAAACGAGAGAACCCTCCCACTGCCACGTCTTTGCTCCTTTAAGGCATTCTCAGCTTTAAAAAAACATTTCTGACACTCAACCTCTCCAGTTGTGTTAGAAGGGGATCGCTGACCTGCCCTTTAGGTGGGACACTACAGTAACTAACTATGATGATTATATTGTTAAGCAAACTCCATTGTTTCCTGAGCAAATAAAGCAGGAAAAAGTCTCAAACGGCCCAAGACTTTCCTACCACCCTAATATATTATAGAGTTAGCATTACTGCGAATTAATCAAGGTCTTCGAAAGTTGAAAAATTAGGACTCCTTCGTGCTTTGCAAGAGAATCAGTCTATTTTTAGTTTTGTGTATATCTGTGGGATTTGCTTTTGTTTACTCAGTTCTAGCTATCTTCGCCTTTATTTTTGTGGATAGATATGGATTCTTCCGAAGATGCACTTACCGCTTCATTCTCTCCACCAGGTTTCAGAAGGGCAGCGCTGATAAAATGAGTGTCGAAAGCCTCGAAAAGGATACGTGTTGAATTCTCTACGTAGAGATTCGCCCGTTCCTCGATCAGATCTGAAGTTACAATTAGATAGGTGAGCAGATCAAAAAATATTCGCATTTCCTGATACCTGGAGGAGCCCCAGACTCAACGAGACTCCACAACTCGTCCAGCATTCGCTCCTTATGCTGGTTGAATCTCCTTATTGCTGACTCTCGCACTGCCATCTGCAAAATTTCCTTGGCCTGGATGCATCAATGAGATCAGCCAGGGTTAACATGTTGACGCCTGTTTTAGCGATGGGTAAATTTGGGTGGTGCAACGCGTTTGCCCTGGGTAGTCTCAATGATGCGTGCGACCGCTTGATTATATAGGCATTACTTATCGTTACTTGTTAGTTTTGTGCTTGCCTCATT
>KN729592.1:0-16295 GCA_000816745.1 Ancylostoma duodenale | reverse complement strand
CCGAGAATGGGTCGCCAAATTTTCGAAATTGCTTTACAATGCAAATAAAAATCTTGTATTGGTTTATTCTTATTAGTTTATTTTTATTATTATTTTTAATACATTTTTTATTTATTACTAGCTGCTGTACCCGGCTCCGCTCGGATGTTTCACTGCCCCGGCTATCTTACACTGCTGAAGAAAATTGCTACTGTCGACAAATTTTTTAAAAATGCCCATAATTTTGATGAACAGCACATTAGCGAAGCTCATGTGACACTTTTTCGCCATTCCGTAAATGAACCCCAGCAGACGCACCGCTCTGTAGGATAGAATAGCGAAAAATCAACCAAATCAATAAATCAATATTTCGTGCAAAACTGTCATTATATTCTTTTTCAGCGTATAGGGATTGCGCAGTAGACATGTCCTTGCCCGACTTTGAACGAAAATGGGGAAAATCGATAAAATCAATAAATAGATATTTCGCGCAAATTTTTTTTTCATTTCTACACTCAGCATATCGGGGAACCCCAGTAGACATGTCCTCACCTCCTCATGGCGTAGATTGGCAAAAAATCAATAAAATCGATAAATCAGTATTTCTGCAAAATGGTTATCATATTCGTGTTCAGCGTACTGGGAAACCAAGGTAGGCATGTCCTTGCCTGCCTCCGAACGAAAATCGAAAAAAAATCGATAAAATCAAAAAAAATCGATACGCCCACTAGAAATGGTCGTCATATTCGTGTTCAGCGTATTGAAGAACCCTAGAAGGCATGTTCTCGCCAGTCCCTGGACAAAAACACCGAAAAATCGATAAAGTCGATACAATCGATAAACCAATGGATAAGATCAGGTCAAAAGTAGCCTATGACCTCCGCCGGCCCCTGGAGGGTCCACCTGCAAAATTTATCGGTTAATGCTCCGCGATTTCTATTCGGAACATACAAACGTACAAACATACATACACACAAACACACATACTTTCACTTTTATATACACAGATTTACTATTATAATTAATATTTTTATTGATTTTATTTTCCTTCTGGGTCCCCAAAACGGCGGAGACCCCACTTTTTTCCCACCCCCCCCCCCCCCCCTTCCCGCCCACTTTCTGCGTCCGCCACTGTCGATAACTGTTTAATGATTTGTAGTCGGAGAGCTCATCCATTTAATTGAGCACCTTGTTGAAGATTTCAAGCATAGAATCACAGCAGATCGGGAGCATCTTTCTCTTTCCGACGGTTATTTTTATAAAATGCACCAGATAGCATTGTTTATTTGTATAACACTAAAGGATCACCTTGAGAAATGAAATTACCTTCCTTGCAACTTACTTTTGCTCACTTTCAGCACTTTTCATTTTGTTTCGTAACTTGCATTTGCTTCACTTTCAACTTTTATTCAATGTTGAAGCTGGATTGCTTTCAGAAACCAGGAATGGATAGACTGAGTTTTATGTTTATTGTCCAGGTAAGAAACTGGTTGATACCGGTGAATAATGAATGGAGAGGAGATTCCTCTCGTAAACATAAAAACATAACATAACATAACCATAGACTTGAAGTAAGTAAAAGTTCAAAAGGCTTTCGAACAATTTTCATAACGTCGGCAGTCAACATCAGGCCAAAATCCATTGCCTTCGAATGTTGAATGAATGCAGGTGTACAATGCCACTGCTAACATCTCTAAAAAATACACCCGGTGCTCTGATTTACGTTCTTTTCTTACCATCCCTATATTAACCCATGAGGTTGTCGGGAAAGTTCTCGCGGTTTTTGAAACAGCACATTCTACTGATTTTTTAAAGAAAAGGAAACACTTCGAGAAACAAATAAATCACCACCACGTCTCATCACTCTTTGCAATTTTCGGGAAGCCTTTCAATGCCTTCAGCATAGAACTGCTCTCGCATTGACTCGAAAAAGTGTTCGACCAGCTATCCAAGTCACCCTCATCATCGAAAGCTTTTCCTTGTACGATGTCAGATAGCGACAAGAGAAAAAGGTAATCTTCTAGGACAAGGCCAGTGCTGTACGTTAGCTAGGTCGACACTCTCCATCCAAAGCCAAGTAGCCTCTGGCGAGTCATTCTTGTGGTGTGAGGACGTAGAGTGTGATCCTCTGTTACCCGCAATGGCTCTTTCTGCGACATTTTTTTTTGAAGCAAAAAAAAACAATGGTATCGTCATCTTCTTAGTTGTTCCTACAGAAGTTTTTGAATTATGCTGCCAGAGCAATAAAACATTTGAAAAACAAAACTACTTTCACTCATCAACAGGGAAGACGACAGGAGGGTTCAGTACCGTTTTGCAAGTAGTCATCTTTAGCTTGATCCAGAGCTTTCATTAAGGAACTTCTGTGGAGCCATAACATTGGTAAGAGATGTGTAGTACTTGCTCATTCCCTCAGAACTCTATTAATGGAACGGTAAATGCACCAGCACGTAAAGAAGGTTGTACAACGATTTCACTTTCTTTTTGTCTCTGTTAACGATGCAGAGGAGTTTCCTATCATTTTTGCTCTACACATACACCTAGCAGAACTGCGATAACTATTTTCAAACTATTAGTGGCTCTTTTTCTTGTAATGTTATTGTAAAAAATGAAGAGACCATTTTTTATAAATGATCATTCACTTCTCCTTGAGGAAGAGTAATGAGATTTTACGTAATGTACGTAGAGCAATGAGATTTTTCGTACCTAAGACTCTTCTTCTTGCACTTTCGAATGGAATCTTCACGTTGTTTTTCCATATGATGGGAGAAAAGAATTCATTCATACCATGGTTCACTAACATGGCAAAGCTTAGTGATCCACTCCTTGCTCTCATTTACATGTGAGTTTACTTTGGGCCCACTACATGGATGAAAACTATTATATTCTAAACTTGTTTTCTGTCTTTATTCAAATGTGACGCAAGTTTTCAGTGCTAGCATCGCTTTCATGAACAGAACAGTGCGTGACGAAGTGCTTCGCTTCTTCTGTCGCAAGAAGACTACAGGATGGGCTACGATGAAATGCATCGCTGCTACGAGAACCAAATAAGATGGGAGCAAGGAATAGCATATTCCTCAGATCTTCCGACGATTTGTTCTTGAAGAGAAGGACCAGTTTTAATTACCGTCAGGGATACAGATGAAAATCAGAGCGAGCAGGAACGGCTTTTTAAATATTCGGAAGTTTCATAGCAATCAGATTAGGTTGTCGTGCAATTTCTTCCCGTTTTTTCTTTCTAGAACGGAAAAGTTCCATGAGATAATGAGTCTAGAATACACGTAGATGAAAGATGGTCTTGATAAGTTGTGCCATGGAGCTGAGCTGCGGCTGAGCCGTTTGTAATAACCGAGCTCTGAGATTGTCAAATTTGTATGCATAAATATTTTTAGACATATTGTACCGTTGTGTAACAAAGACTATAAAGGGAATACATGCCAACAATTGGTCAAACAGCATGTTCAATGGAACCCAAAACAGATCAAAGCAAAGTGTGCATCACAGGATTCCATTTCTGCCAAGACTTTGGTGCTTTTGCGTTGGAGAATCTGAATCACTTTGGATTTCTCTTCGATTTTTTGTGCTTCCGATTACTTAAGAAGACGTGGTAGTCAGATGTGACCAGAGAACGACATTCGTGTTCTTCACATCGAATAAGCGCTATTTCCGAGAATGCAGGGGATTCTGTGAGATGCCATGCCCACATTGTACATCCCGTAACCATACAAAAAAACCAAGGGACATTTGCGGCTAAATCTGGCCGGCCAAAAGTGGTTGGCTACGACCAAGCCGGACTCTGGCTTCAGGTAAATATTCGTAGCGAAGATCCTATGTTTTCTGCAACTATTGCATTGTGTAACAAGCGCCGTCACTTTTGGGTAACCATTCTCTTTTCGGACGATATATGCAGTACTGACTATGTTCTAGCCCTGGATAATGAATTATTCAGAAACCGTGCTGGAGTATTCCCTCTCAAACCCACCTATCCTAGGAAGCTCAAAAACCTTTGCTCTCAGACGACTGCTTTGGAAACACTTTTCTCTGAAATGAACAATTGGCAGTGATGTGCATGCTTAACTTTTACGACCTAGTCTTCCCCTCCAGTCACAACGTGCTCCGGAAAGTCTTGAATAGTGGCTGGAGGGACATCGATCCAAGGTTACTCATTCTATAATGACATCTGAAGATCGCACAGTTTTCCTTGTCGTTATTATTCACATTAATATATAGTCGTTTCTGATGCTACTTATCAAAGATTTCACTAATGGGGCTCTATTAGTAAGTAATCGCTTGGGACATTTCTAAAAGAATTAACAACCTACACCCAAAATTTTTCTCGAGTGCAACACTGTTCCATATATCCATAGAGTTCACCATATTCCTTGTATCAAGCAACATGTCGCTTCGTTCAAATTTCCTCAATGATAGATTTTGCATGATTTTTCCAGGCGAAATGTGGTCCATACTATACAACACCCTCCGTGCTCTTTTGGGCCCTCATCAGACCACTCCAGCCGCTCACTAGTGCAGATAACAAACATCAAATGAAAACGTGAAGCTTTGCTAAGCGATAGAAAAACGGAACCCGTTTGTAAAGACTGAACAAAGATCGAACGGTGAATGTACAACAATAGTTATTATTAGTTTACTGGACAGCATTTCTTATCGTCTTTCTTCGGTTTTGTTAAATCTGCCTTCGTCCCAGAGTCATAGTTAACGTTCACATGTCGACTGGCCACAGATTTATAGATGTGTGTCAGAATCTCCGTGAAGGCCTCGTTGACGTTCGTGCTGTCAAGCGCTGACGTCTCTGAAATGACGCATTTAAAACTTTGCTAGAAATGTAGACAAATTATAAGCGAAATAGAGTGGTGAGCAGGAGAAAAAGAGACAGGAACGTCTTCCGTCAAATTTCTACGGTATATTTTAGTTGGCGATCTACAGGGTGCTGCATAAATACTGTGTCAAGAATATGGTTTATAACTTTTGTCACAGAAGCTTAAACTCTCATTGCTTTTCAGTGTTATTTACTTAAACTCTAACAAATCAAACAGGAGAACGTCTAACTTGGTCTCCTTCTGTCTTCGCGACGGTGGTTAGACTTAGGACATGCATAACCAGTAGGATCCGCAGACAACTTTGGAGGTCTTCTTCCTCCTTCTTTCCTGTGAGCGTTCCCAGATTAGTGTCACCAGTGGGTTACTGAGCGCATATCCACACCTCTACGATTACCAGTTGACACATCCATACGATCGATGTCAAGGAAGTTTGCACACGATTCCTCCGCCGAGATGAGTTTGTGGAGTTGAAACAGTGCTGTCCTAGCGGACCCATTCTTCATATGTGAACTAGCAGCTATACCTGCTTCACAGAAATACCCTTTTTCCATCATGAACTGTTTTCCAACTTTAATTCAGCGTCGACCTGAGGCATGTGGTCACTTTAAGAAACATCAGCTTCAGTGATGATAAAGGGCAGAGATGATCTGCAAGAGAGGCCTTTCCTACTGCATTTCATGTCTTGGGGAACTGCCCCTACACTATGCGATTCTCGCTGATGAAGCTCTGCTTCACGTTGGAAGAAATCACCGTCCTAAGATGCCTACCTTTCTGGCCCTCCAAGGTAACAAGACTAAATTCTGCGTTCTCTCATGCTGATGCCCTTCATTGTGACTATTCCTGGTGCTGGCAGTGTTCCGTCTGGGCTTTCTCAATAGCAGGGCCGGTAGTAATCCACCCCGCAAGTTGCCAACTCGCGGTGGCTCCTGCGTACGAAATCAATGGTAGCCGGAACGGTGTGAAGGTGCCTCGATCAATAAGGACGGCTGATTTTTGCAAGTTCTTTTTTTACCTGAGTACCATCTTTAAAAATAACTTCACCTTCAGGCGCAGTGGCCAGATCCCCAGGTTCGAAACTGTTATGCGAAGATAGTGGGGACCGCGAGCTGCCTACGAGGTCGCGATCTCCTTGGGCGCCACCTAAGTTGCCACCCTGAGGTGGCAACGTAGTTGGCAGCAGGCGAGCGCGATGAGAGAGTGTGTAAGACGAGAGGTTTTCTCGTCGGCAGGTCGGACATGCCCGAGGGCATGTCCGAGGTCGTACCTGGTCGGGAACTTCAACCGTGGCTACGACCAAAGTGGCCGTCGCTCACGCACTTTTCTATGTGAACAATCAATTTTTGCCTTAGTTCTGTGTAGAGTCTTTTCATGCGTTGTCTGAATGAGTTTGTTTCTCTTTAACCCTTGAACATCATTTTCTTCTGTTCAATTCAAATGGCAAAGTCTAATAGAGTGAATCCGGCCGAGTTTCTCGAAGTGCCCCATCACGCGCCCTCCTTTTTCTTCAGCCGATCAGCTGAGCTGGTACTCGGCCGCCGCATTTCACAACGGCCAGGTATACAGCGCTGTTTTTTTTTTTATTTTCTCTCGCTTTCCTGAGAAATACTCCAAATATGGAAGCTTGTTCTCGTTACATCCCGTATATAGTTGCTGGTTGCTTGTTTTCCTCTGTTTTTATGCTTTTAAATCAGCGTTCTTGAGAGTGGTTTCGTTGTGTTTTGTGAAAGTCATTTTATTTTTGCCATTCGCCTCTGGGTCCTCATCACTACGTTGGAGTGGACCCAGGACGAGTATGAACAAGAGAATAAGTTTTGGAAACACTAGATCACTCCCCAAAAACGCATAGGTAAAGGAATAAAATGAAACACGAATAGACAAGGAAAACAGTAACTAAATACAAGGAATAATGAGAACCAGCAATTATAATTACTACCTTCCGAAAAAGAAATCAAGAAAAAAGACAAAAACAGCGCTGAGTTTTGACCTGGTGTAAACTCAGGTGGTCAAGCATCGATCCACCCAGCTGATCGCAACAGTGCACGTAGGTTACGCGGTGAGGCATTTTGCAAAGATCGAGAAGGTTCATTCTCATAGATTGTATTGCCAAGGGAAGTTGAACGAAAATGTTGCCAAGGGTTTGCGAGAACCAAGATCAATCTGAAGGCACAAGGAAGAGACTTCAAACTGGGTACTAAACTAGAGGAAAATTAATATAATAATATGGGGAACTAGCAGCGGCGGGCTGGAACACTATCATTCTTGAGTGCAATAAGGCTTTCACGCGATTCCAGAGCCTCAACTAATACCATACCCACTGTTGCGGAATGAGGTACAGGGAATCAATCAAAAATCTCATGTGGTTGATGTGTGTGTGTGTGTGTGTTGAGACTCCATCTCATGTCATATCGTGTAGCCATAGCCAAGTGGTTTAGTCGCTTGACTGCGGTTGTGGTGTGGTGGGGTTCGATACTGCGAGCAGCAGCATGTTTTGCAGCCACGTTAGACGGCTGCAACTCACGCCTAGTTCGTAACCAAAGTTGCCACCTTGTAGGCAGTGCTGCTGTCATAGTGGCAACTTTGATGCCAACTTGCGGGGTGGATTACTACCGGCCCAGGTGAATTCATCGCCCACTGCGAACATCACGGCTCTGTGCGCACCTAACTTTTCCACCTCGCAGTCTTCTTCGCAATAGGGATGGAGCTAGCGACAAATTTTGACACAGCATTTAAGTCGCACCCTGTATTTATCTGCCAAGAAGTGCAGAGAAGAGCTAGAGACAATTCGATCGCTGGAGGTAAGTTGCGCAAATTGCAGCTAAAATCCATTTGTGTTCTTATGGATCATTTTCGGGTAATCTAAGCCAACCTTCGAAGTTACTAGCTGTAACGCACTCTGCGTACGGAAAGCAAACGATCTGAACCACATCACTCACGTTCTGATTGAGGCGGGAAGAAAAATAACACAGGTGTCAAGATTTGAAAATTTTTGGCTGGTACTTCTAAATTCAATGCTCAAAACTTTGGTAAAGCCAAGGTATTCTTAAACAAGATGAGGACTTGTCTTCATAAGAAACAAAAGAAAAGCGCTCTTGGATGGCACTAAACATTTGGCTTATCACGAGAAAAAGAAAGGCATACAAACAAATTATGAAACGCATGAGGACTCATTTGCCGTCCCGATATGCGGATTGTACACTCTTACTTTTCCTAGAGTTGCTTGAACGCGCATTCCATCAGCCCACCTAACTCCTAGAAGCGTATAGGAGTGTTTATACTTCGGCGCGACGCGGTTGTCGCGTCCAAGCAAACTGTTCAAATGCGATGGGTCCCGAGTGGATGCATGCGCAAACAGTGGTCGCAACGTGGTAGTTGGCGTTTCCCATCACGACGCGACGTCGCGGAGCGACGTCGCACCCTTTTTGTACTTTTTTCTTGAAAAACGGGGCGATTGGGCGAATTCGAATCGCGCCTGCTAGCAGACGCGGCGCGATGGTTTCGCTGATGTTGCGGACAGAAGTTGCCCACTGTTTCATAGTTTTTTTCAGTTGTTTTGGCCCAAGACTTACGAAATCAGACGAATTTAGTTAGAGATGTGACTGCGAACGGACCTGGACCTGTGTTTTTTAGGTAGTAGTTTTGTGCGCCTTTCATGTTTCTGATGTTATGTGCTGTTCATAAGCGGTTACTTCTTACAACTTGCCAGTCAAGCTATGGGAAAACACAGTGCATACGTACATGTTTCATTTATGTATTGATTTTTTTTTGAATATCGAATACTTATCTACCGAGGAGTGTAGGGTAGCCTCGCGCTCCGACACTTTGCACAATTTTTCACCGTTCCGGTGTGATTTTGTGATAAAACCAGGGGAACGACCAGCCCAAAAACAGAAGATGACACCTCCAACCGGTGAAGGACTAAGAGAACCGAAAGCGCGGGACTAGAGCATGGTCTAAGTGAAAAACATCAAATTGGGGCATTAGAGCAACGTACCAACGCAACGCCCAAAGAGATCCCTGCCAGTACCACTAAAACACATCCAAACAGCGAAAAAGTACGCAACGTGTCGAAGGCCGGAACTGCAGCATTGTACGCATAGAAGAAAAACCCTTCTGATAATTCAACAGCTCTCGCAGAAGTCACTACTAGAAATCGCTGGAAACTTTTTCTGACCACATTCGATAATAAACGGTGCCATGAGGTTCAAAACGGTTCATGGAAACCCATTATCCCCTCCAAATCGATGTGGGCATATAATTTTGCATGTGTACGTAAATTTGTGACGTTCACCATGGCGCGACGAAGCGACGCGACTGCTTCGCTACCCGTCGCGTTGCGCGTGTTGAGGCCGTCGCCGCGACGCCATCGCGTCGCGAAAAAGTACAAACACTCCTTATTGGTGCACTAAGAATAGATGTTCTCGGAACCTAACCTAGAACTTTTGGATTACTTAGAAATTATGGATACTTGTACGTCTTCTTTTTAAGAAAAAAGTACTTCCGCATCACCACCATTCGCCCCTGTTCCACAGTTACAAGAGGGTATGTTCAGAAACACTTTTCCTGTTTATTCAATCATTCTTTTCATAATGCGATTGTGCCCAAGCGCTAATTTTTATGCAGGAACCAGTTTTGAAAATTTGTGAGTCAGTGGCGATTTAATTCAACAGGATATGAAAGACAAGTGCAAAGAAGAAAAGAGTGGAGTTGTTCTAATACCTTAATGCAGTTGTTTTCTTTCCTTTCAGTAAGTGAAGGAATTTACTATGGACATTTGAGTAAAATAGGTGAAACCCAAAAGAAGAGTCCTCTGCGAAAAACCAGCGCTATCTCACATCCAAGGCCTTAAAATTTCCGAGACTTTTTCGTTGATACTCTTCAAAGCAGGGTTGATTGACAAATGTCGTATCCATTTTGTATCGCAACCCCATCTTTGTAGGGGTGTAGTAGAAGTAGGGTTATTATAGTACCTCACAGATTCCCGTAACACTTTGCATAAATAGATTGATTCTTTGAGGTGAAGAACGCGAATATCGTATCCAGTTTATATCGTAACCTTGTATTTGTGAAGATATGGTAAGAACAGCTGCGAGAGACTAGGAGAGATCTCGAATTTGGCAGGAAAACGGCAATGTCATGAAGAGTGATGTTCATAATCGTGACCAGCGTCTGAAATTATCCTTCTGTCTAAAATTTGGAAGGATTCCGTCAGACACTTTTTTACAGCAAGCCCACTGTAGCACAACAAAAATCAGGTAAAGGTACGAAAATCGTGCTATATCCATGTTCAGCACCACGAATAATCCTACTTTGCGAAGTTTCAGCGATTTTTTTTTCTGAAAATTTTGAGGGTCTAGAAACCTCCGAATGAAAACGTTCTGGCGGCGTTATCGCAATATAGTCTCTAGCTCTCTCCTAGATTTAGAAAAATTTCCAAACGCATGAAGGTACCTAGCTCCCGAGGCATAGCAAACTGTGCTGCTTGGCTTAACACATGTGGAATATTTTCAAACCAAAAACAATGCACCTACAAAACCGTGTAAGTTTACCTAATGGAGATAATGGTAGTAGAGACGCGTACCTATGAAGGCGAGGTGATTACTCTCAGCAAATTTCTTCGCAGCTTCTGTTGGAACGGCCCGGAAGTGCCGCAGATCAAGCTTGTTGCCCACTAACATCACAGACACGTTCTCATTCGAGAATTCTCGTAGTTCACGCAGCCATCGCTCACATGAGTCGAGAGTGTTTTGCTTGGCTAAAATATGACTCTTCAACAACGGAATGCTAGTTGTAAGAGGAAGCAATGGAATCATGTGTTAGCGGAAGTGGAATATGTATATGCTTTAGCTTTTAGAAACAAGCATCCCTCTAAATTCAACCGTTAACCCTACTATTAGTGCTGTACAAACTCACATACATATGTCATATACTAGCAGAGCTCCAACGGCTCCTCTGTAGTAGGCTGAGGTAATCGCACGATATCGTTCCTGACCAGCTGTGTCCCAGATTTGGGCCTTTATCAGTTTGCCATCGATCTGCAGTGACGAATAATGGATTATTTTGAGACTGTACTCCACCTTCTGCACTTTTCTGACGGCCATTTCAACACCTAATGTGTAGAACGCATACAATACTGCTCCTAATCTTTGCAAAAAAGACGCGCCCGACGCGTTTTTGCGTCGGCGACGCAAAAGCGCGTCGCAAAGCGTCGCACACGCATAACTTGCTTCAGAATGGAGCTTTTGCGATTCTGAAGGCAGATTCTTACTCAGCGCTTCCTGACGAAACCAATCGTATCAAATTTCTCCAAATTTGAGTGTTGAAAACTTTCGGCATTTTTAGAGAGCTGCTCTATTGAGGCACTCAGAAAACAAGTAGAACACTAACTAGGAGATTTTCGTCTGAAATTCTTTTAAGTAAGTGATATTTCAAATGTACTGTTGGAGTCGTAGCGTTCTGCAACGGTGGATGCGCCTGAAAACTGAGGTCGAAGTTGCTAGATGGCAATCGAATGAGGCAATCACGTTGCGGATCAGGTAATGTTCCCATGCCTCGCCGTTCTCCTGCAATTAAGACTCATCGCTGTCACTAGGAATTCTAGGAATACCCCTCCTCGACTGTAGGATGGGCAGGAAGAGCGAACTGAGAGGCTCATATGAATCCAAATTTGGAGTGCTCAAAAAAGAGAAGTTCTTCAAGAACACCCACCCTTTCATGAAAAACGTGTTTTTCAACAGTTCAAGTCTCGCGTACTGGATGCCACCCAAGGAGTGAGTATGCCCTCGCTGATGCAAGTTTGGCTCGTCTTCAACATGATAGAGGCTCAATGACGTGGAAGCACTTGATCTTGTCCATAAATGAGCAAGAGCCATGATCAAGTCCGAAAAATCCAAAACCTCTTGATTTTCAATTGTTTCTCTCCAAAATCGAATTCTACCGCCGAGTACGCGAGACTTTCCCTTAGGTCATTGAGAACGATGTGTATTTCGTGTAATTGCCGACAGCCCAATTTTGAAACAGAAAGCAAACTCGAAAAAATTCAGAAAAAAAAAATCCAAGCACACACATGTGTGTGGATATCGAGCTTAAATTTTTTGCGAAGTCTTTTCCTTCATTTTTTTTGTTCTTTTCTCTTTTTTTTTCTCGCCTTCTGGTGTTCTCGTTCTTACCACGTTGTTGGACCCGATTTGTAGAGTGTTCCTACTTCACGGAGCAACACGCTCTTATCACGTAGCTGGACCCGTTTCGTGGCAATCCTCTACTACCGGCGAACCCACAACATACTCACTGGCGGTGCCTGTTGTGCATCCCCTACCGTTTGGCTCCATTTCTCTTTTACGCACCACCTTACCCGTACTTAACCTTTTATAGTAATATGAAGTCGTGATAACCTTGTTGACGTGAGTGAATTGAAACCAGGCATGAACATGTCTACTTAGCGGTGGGGTAGCTGCTCCACCGTAGCAAGATGGTATGAAGAGGTTCTCAGAGATCCAAGCAGAAAATTTCAACGGCACGGATTTCCCAATTTTTTGCATGAATCAGTAGAGCGTTCTGACACAATCAGTGAGATGTACCCAAAATTCGATATTGTTCCATAAAAGCGTTGAAAAACACGTTTTTCATGAAAGGGTGGGTGTTCTTGAAGAATTTCTCTTTTTTGAGCACTCCAAATTTGGATTCATATGAGCCTCTCAGTTCGCTCTTCCTGCCCATCCTACAGTCGAGGAGGGGTATTTCTAGAATTCCTAGTGACAGCGATGAGTCTTAATTGCAGGAGAACGGCGAGGCATGGGAACATTACCTGATCCGCAACGTGATTGCCTCATTCGATTGCCATCTAGCAACTTCGACCTCAGATTTCAGGCGCATCCACCGTTGCAGAACGCTACGACTCCAACAGTACATTTGAAATATCACTTACTTTAAAGAATTTCAGACGAAAATCTCCTAGTTAGTGTTCTACTTGTTTTCTGAGTGCCTCAATAGAGCTGCTCTCTAAAAATGCCGAAAGTTTTCAACACTCAAATTTGGAGAAATTTGATACGATTGGCTTCGTCAGGAAGCGCTGAGTAAGAATCTGCCTTCAAAATCGCAAAAGCTCCATTCTGAAGCAAGTTATGCGTGTGCGACGCTTTGCGACGCGCTTTTGCGTCGCCGACGCAAAAACGCGTCGGGCGCGTCTTTTTTGCAAAGATTAGGAGCAGTATTGTATGTGTAGTGAGGCGAAATAAGTTCAATTGAGTGAACATGAATTTTTTCCGGAACTAGACCAGATGGCAAATGGGGTTAGGAGCACAAAGCGTTGACTTCTTACTGTACATTTCACGAACATTTCATGAATTCAATAATAGTATTCTGCTGCGTGTTTCGACACGAAGGAAGATAGAATTCAAATGTTGAAGATAGGAAAAGAAGGTAAAATAGTGGCAAAAAGTGAAAGAAAGGCTCGGAACAGACGCCATTATAGCTTATCTTTTTTTACTGCGTAAGTCAAGAAATTTGTCTAATCAGTTCCTCCAATTCTCACCACTATTTATGACTCGAAGGTTTTGTGACAAATCCTTTAAAAAAAACATAGGGACTATATATGTACAGCGAATGTAATGACATTCAAACAGAAAAGGCATCACTGGTGTGGAGAAAATGAGGCTTTATTTGAAGGTAACACCCACGGAAATTTTTGACATGAGGATCTTAGCATATTTTGGAGATATGGGGAGAGCTCAACACTTTTTCATAGGCAATACTTTCTTTTAGTCTTAAAAATACTGTTTTTTTTTGCCGTTCATTATCTGGTTAAGTTCAACAGGAGTGGTCGAGTTGAGCGAGCCATGGGATGAAGACCGATGGCAAAAGATCGATGAGGCCTTCTCTTTTACTGAACGGATCTTCGCAAAATCACTTATTTCTTCTGAACTACATCCTATCCGCACCGTAACAAAGCAAATAATCAATGGAAAATTAGGACCACTTAACAAGCAAGCCACTTGAAGATCCAAACATCATGGAATTCCCTAACAAGGAAGAAATGAGAGAAAATTAAATTCTCTTCAAAAACTAGCTCTAACAATAGTTAAACAGCTACAAATACAGTAGAACTCTAATCAGAAACCTTTTTATTCTGATAAGAAACGCAGCAGAATCAAAAAAAAATGAAAAGGTGAAGGAAATCAGCATAATTCTCAAAGAAAGTTCTCGCGAAAACGAGACCGCGCGAACACGGACAATCAGCTGAGAAACAAGTCCGTCTGGTCCCAGGAGAACCTGCCATAAGGAGGTAAAAGGACGCTTGCAGTGCAGCTTGCACGGAGAAAGTATTCCCAAGTCTAGGGTTTTTCAAAACTATGGATATGTTCGAGACGAAATTTTCCGTGGATTTTGCCTTTAAAGTCCAGGAACGACGTTCGCGAGCTTGGTTCATTCACCTTGCGAGCGAGTTAGCCTTACAGGCCTGAGCAAAGGTATTCAGTTCACAAATTGGCAATGGCAAAAATTCCCGCACCGCATACTACCAAAAAAGAGGACTATCGACTATGCAAGAAACATCCGCTTCCCCAGTGTGTTTACCCAGACAGTAATGAATTACCTTGACACCCTGTTTACCCTGACAGTTCACGTGAATAGACCACACTCAGCTATTGTTCACATGTCAGACGAGTACAGAGCAGCTTATACTTGATGCGTGCGTTTGACGCCCGTGCGTCAACATGATAAAGGATAGGGCTAGTCGCATCACTTGCGCAGCTCAGGCGCACGCGTTTACAGACTCGCGGCGGCTGCGCATTCGTTTCATTGAGGATGTAAATACCGCGTTTACCGGTATCCATGGAAGATCCTTCGCAAATGAATGCATGCATCTGACGCACGCAGCTAGTATAAATCACCCTTATATTGGTGTAACAACACATGACCCAAGTTTGACATGCGAATAAGTCCAGCATAAATGACGCTGCCAACTAATTTGTCCGAGTAAAATGCAGGTTCGGAATGAGTGGCCAGAATCCGGACCGTTCGGGGTGTGGCACAGTCAAAATAAAATTGTGGCATAAGTCGAACCGTTCGGATTTTGCCATTCCTTCCCTAATTTGCATTTCTACTAGGACAAATTAGTTGGCAGCGTCATATATAGTGAAGCCTTTGAAGGCTGTGAAGAAAGTGGAAATGTGTAATCATTAGGCAGGTACGAAAAGTTCTGAGAATAAACTATGCTAATTTAGCGATTAGAACAACAATTTCTCGCACCATTGAAGGATCTGTATATTCTCGCACTTCATATTCAAACGAACTTAACTGTTCAAAATCACAATGCACGCAGAAATATCTTAGTGTTTTCTTGCAGGACCAACGAAGGTAAAAAGAGGAGATGAGACAAAGAGTGCAAGGTTAATGTGTGCGCTCGCAACAGTGTTGATCGATGGCGGATAGCTTTTTAGTTCTTTACGTACCTCAACTGTCCTCGTGGCGAACTCCACTCCAATCGTGGTTTTCGACTCCAAATTAAAGGAATTCCGTGCAAAGCGCGAAAGCAGATTGGACTTGCCGACTCCAGAGTCACCAATAAGAACCACTAAACACTGAGATGCTTGACACATTGCATGGCTAGAGGAACGTGCATGTACACGGAAAAGGCCCACCTTTGAACAGATAGTCGTAGTTGTCGTCCTCGACTGGCATGTGTATGGATCAACTAGAAAACGTCGATTTTGTTCGCACCCGAGAACCTTTTGAAGAAACGCCGATCAATATTTACACTCAGAGGACGGAGAGAGCAAGAAGAACAAACAATGTCCTGCTGGTTTTCTAAGAAAGGGCAATATCTCAGGTAAGAAAGATCTTTAGAACAGGAGAATGGTGGAGTAGCCACGGTGAGATCATGGAATCTTAAAGACAGTAGGGAAACATTCATTGAGCATCACATTCACATAGTGGTGGCTCGGCTACTGAATTAGCATTCGAAAGGCAGCGAAATGCTACAATGGTCTGAATCTCCACAGCTATGTATTCCGTCTCAAGAGAGCTGTATATCTACTTGGAAAACCAGAATTTGGACATCACCACATCCTTTGTTTGCCTAATAAGTCGAGGTCTTCCCGCTCGCAAAGTTGATTCTCTCAGATTTTACCTCTTTCGTAGGAGGTTTTCACCATTTCTACAAATTCGAACATATGCCTCATCTTTCATCCACAACAAGATGAGAACTAGGTCCTTCCGCCCGCAGACTGAATTCTCTGGAAATTTTCCCTTTTTATTATAGACCGATGATAATGCACGTAGAGAGACATTGCTCTTTTGAAAATTTTCCTGTAAAGTCTGCTAATGACAACCTCTCTAAATTCTGTAGAAATGCATTCACTCTGCAAGCCATCGCAATGATGTAACTCAAATGAGAATTCATCAAGAGGGCGCGGAATGTAGGTATGGTAAATGTTGTTTTCCAGGGATATTCGGCGATTATCCCTCACGATGAGTGGTAAACTA
>KN729591.1:0-10817 GCA_000816745.1 Ancylostoma duodenale | reverse complement strand
ACAAACGGGTATACTGGTTAACCCCGCTCATCCGATGTGCCGAGTGGAGGCACTATTCCCTTCAAGCTTTCTGCGCACAGATCAGGTGATAGTGAAGTGGAAAATGTACAACATCAGCCAAGAATCCAATCTCAAGAAGAATAGGTGAAAGTCATGCTGCTGCTGCAAAAAAAAATAACGTCTGATCCATGTCTCAAAATTTCTCAGAGTGTTAGACCCAACCGGTCACTTCAACATTAAAAAAACCAGTGATCTATGTTAGTGGAACTGAACGAAACGAATTGAAAAGTCAAACAGTCAGCTGTTCACGAAATTTGGAGTCACATGAAGACAACAAGTTTGGACTCAACGGTGAACACAGAGAAGTGCCGCAGCTCGTAGCTGTGAAGCTCACTGCACGCCTAAACATCATTGGTTCTTAAAGTCCGTAGAACATCCAACTTAGCTAGTTTTCTCCCGAAGATTTCAGAATTAGAACTGGAAACCACTTCGTTTGGCAGTAATCTAATCCATCGTGCGACTCTAAAAAAGTAGTAGTTAAAAACCACCGGCAGATGCTTCTTCCCAATTTTTCGTGTATGTAGGTTGAAGTAGCTTGAACGCCAACCAGTAGGCCGAAAAATCCAATATTTGCTCGAGCTAAGTTTTATTTCTTTTCGCAAAATTTGCAAACATAAAATAAGGTCACTATGGATTCGCCTATACTTCAGGCTTTCCAATCCTAGAGTTTTAAGTCTGTTCTCATAAGCGGGAAGGGTTTCAGGATAGCTGGAGTCAGGCGAGCATCGGTAAAAGACTATTCTTGTAAAAGTTTGCTGGATTTTTTCGAGCCTTTGGATATGCTTCCTTGAAAACGGGCTCCAGACTGGCGATGCGTACTCTAGATGAGGAAGGACATAGGTTTTGTAGAGGCGCACCAAAAATTCGGGATCGCTACAGTGAGTATTCCGTAAAATTGCATTGTTTTCACACTGAATTTTGATTTTTCCACATTTATAATCGATACGCGGCGAGTTACCAAAATGAATTGCGACTGTTTTTGAAGCATTCAGGGGCAATCCCCATTCCTCCGACCACAATACCATCCTTTCGATTGCTAGTGAAACTATCTCGTGAGCGAGGCACTGTTCATCTTGCTGATATGCGAAATATACCTTAACATCGTCAGCAAACATTTGTACTCTTATATTGGGATGCGTTTTCAAGTAAGTGGGAGGTTCTGCGGTAAAAACCAGAAAGAGCAGAGGCGAAAGAACGCCACCTTGCGGTACTCCCTTGTGCAAAATACAATGCTTAGAAAAACTGTTCTAGACCGCCGTAGTGCTCCAGTTTCAAAATTAGTTTGCTGTGTTCCACCCTATCAAAAGACTTGGAAAGAAAGATAACATCAACAGAATCCCATCCATTAACTTCTGTCATCCAGTCAAACAGAGAGTCAGTAAGCAAGGTAACCTAGAAGATCCAGATTGGAACCCATGCTGTTCAGGAGGAACGATATTGTTCCTTGAGAACCACTCATTGAGCTTTGTTTTGGCAATTTTCTCCAAAACCTTGCCGGAAGGGGGAGTAATGCTGATTGGGCGAAAATTAGATATCAAATTAGATCCATTTTTCTCCGGTATTGCGGTAATCAGCGCTTCCTTCCACATTTCGGGAACTTCCCCCAACATTAAGGAAACGTTAAAGATGTGAGTGAGTGGGAGATGTAAGACCTGGGAGCATTTGTTATACACGATCTGTGGAATACCACCATAAAAGGTTGAAATGGATGGTTTCATTTTCTTCAGAAGTATTGAAACGTCGTGAGGTTGGATGAGGATATCGGGACAATCAGTGTTAAGGCGTAGTAAAGCAGGAAGGTTTTTTGATGTCATTTGTTGTTTTCGCACTTCTTTTGAATATACAGAAAAGAAACATTTACCGAGCGCATTTGCTTTTTCTTGGTCAGTTATGAGAATTTTCCAGAATTGTGAATTAGCGCAGGTAGTTTCTGCTGAGCCTTACTCCTATGACTGAAAAACCTGTAGACAGACTCCATATTCTGCGTCGTTGATAGTTTGCTAAATACTTCTCAATGTGACGGTTAAGATTTGCACATATCCTCTTATAGTGAACATTTTTCAAAGGTTGCACTAAATGGTTAAAAAGCCGAGATATCTGATCAATCAAGTTCTGTATATGGAGTGGAAAACGGGGCAAGTGATGTTTGCTAAACTTGATTGGGATGAATTTTGCCAGTCCGCTATATATAACGCAGCAGAATCGGTAGTACATTTCGGAGGCAGTGTTGTATCCTTCAAAGATATTGAACCAATCAATACCTGCGAAATAATCGTCAAGTGCAGAATAGTTCACTCGAGAGAAGTCAGGGTGAGGCAAGTACAGAGCTTCATTTATACTTAGCTTAACTGCAAACTTCACGATATTGTGATCAGAACTGCCAAAAGGTGGAAGGATCTCAACATTAATGACAGATGGAAGGAATGAGAGGACTAGGTCAAGGGTCGCTCCTTCTCGAGTTGGCACTCGAACATTTTGTACTAAGTTACAGCTATCAAATAAAGCTTGGAAACGTTCAGCAGCAGAATTCATTGGTGCGCAAAAGGAATCTTCATGTTGATGTTGGAATATCCTGGGAGAATCACTGGGGATGGGATGGAGCAGGGCTCAAAAATAACGTCAATCAGCTTTTCATCTTCTGTTTTTGGTGAAGCTGGGGGGCGATAGACAAGAACTAGCCTTGTAGACGATGAAGAAGACAAGGAGAAAACATCAAGACACACAAGTTCAGCGAAAATATCAGTTCTGATTGTAATAGGAAATGCGCAAAATTTATCCCTAATTAGGCAACAGACCCCACCTCCTTTCTGAAGCTGCCTATCAACGCGGTAGGCAAAGTATGGCAAGTCTGCTACAAGCTCGTTATCAGTAATGTGAGGACCTAACCAACTTTCAGTAATACAGAGAAAATCTGGCTGGTGATGACATAAGAATCGATGCAGAATACTTCGGGCATTAAACATGATGCAAGGAATCTTGGGGTCATAGCCTGGCGGGTTTAGAAGTTTCCCTCTGAGTGTTTACGAGGCAACTCAGATATGTGTTTGAGTTCTCCTCGGTAAACTACCCACTCCCTTGAGGCCTTACCTTCATTCTTAGCCAGGGCCTCCTGGCGCAACTCATGCTCCTTTGCACGCTCGTAAGAAGTCATGCTTCTACGAACGTATACATTGAAGTATTTGGTGCGACGCAGAAGGTAGGCATTTGACAACGCCCGTGACCGGTGCGATCTACAAGGAAGTACAACTTTCACGAGACGCGGTCTTGTTTCGTTTAACTTACCCATCCTATACGTCTTTCAAGTATCACACTTACGATCTCTCCACTGGAAAGAGCGTCAATGTTAGCATCACTCAGACCAGTATCGAAACCACTAGGTTTTACTTGCGAACTACTGAGCGTGTCATTTTTCTTTTGGTATTTTTGAAGAGCTGCGAGTGACACGTTGCGTAGATCCAGGCATTGTTATGGAATGGAATCAAGTCAATACGCGAACGATGGCAAGCACGAGGCGATACCAAGTGAATTGCAAGATTTGCAAAGCAAAATTACAAGTATTTATTTTAACCACAAGTATTTACTTTATAAGTGCAAGAGAATGAAGGTTATGTGTTCAAAGAAACGAATATTTTTCGAGAAGATAAAAACTTCAGTAAAATGAAGCGGCAAAAAGAGGAAAAATCAGGAGCTGGGCCAAATGCGACCGCTCACGGTGACTGCTATGAATGAATGAATCATGTTGAAAAATCGGCCTAAAATTAGTCAAAGGTAAGATTCGAAACCAATGAAAATAAAAAAACGAACCATCATTAGATCAGTCAACAATCACAGTCTCATTCGGTATCTGCGCTCAATCTGAGCGGTCGGTTTCATCGATTGCTCTCGCCATGCCATCTATTTTCTTCCAGGCCAAAAATTCCAGAACGAGAAAGCCATCTTAGCTTCCTGTTGCCAACCCTTCTGCTCATTCTACCGAGAGCTGAACAAGAACGTCAGCTATGAGGACTTCTTCGTCGTTTACAACGACCAAGTTGTCAAAATAAGTGAAATACCCAACTTTGTCGCCCTTTGGTAAAAAACAATTAGGTGCGCTAGGTCGATCGGATTTGAAATGTTTTCTATTTAATGCTAGGAGCCTGGCTAACAAAATTTCTGAACTTCACTACCTCCTATCTACTCAAAAGCCAGATATTGTATTCGTTAGCGAGACTTGGCTAGGATCCAAAATCAGAGACAGTGAAATTTTCTCAGATCTACCTTACCAGGTGTCAGAGAAGGACGGAGTGTGTAGAAAAGGTAGAGGTGTTTGCATTCTTATCCATAACATGGTTGTTTATAGATTTATACTTTTCTCCGCCAGTAATATGACAGCTGACATTGTTTGTTTTGAAATTCTGATGTCCAGTACTTAATATCACCGTTTCATAGCCGTTTACCGGCCACCCAACACTAAATCCACTGATGACGACCAGCTATTGTCCCTACTTTCCGATCTTCGTGGCTCAGTGAATAACGTCTCATTCCTGGGTGATCTTGATTTGGATATCGATTGGAATAATTTCGCGTATGCATAACTCGTCCTCGCGGAGCGGGGAATACCGTACTACTCCCGGCGAGGATATTCACGGCGGGAGTGGTACGGCACTCCCCGCGATGTAAACGAAACTACTACTAACTAATAACTAGATTACTCGTTGGACGTGTTAGCAGGCGTCTAACAAAGTTTCGGTGATATTTTCAGCAGTAGGCGTCGATCACGCTGTTTTTTCTTCAAAATAACTTTTTTGGAAAATGCACCAGAATTAATGGTGAACGATAGCGGTCCTGCTTCACCGGTGAGGGGATGGGCACCCAAGAATAAGTGAAAATCCGCTTCTGAATTTTAACTTTTACAATATCCTTAATTTTTGGGGATCGTACGCTCGCGGAACTTCATAGGTGAATATCTGCAAGATTGTTGTCGTATTTTTTAAAAAATGGAAAAAGTGCTAGGCATCAATTGACATGCATGAACTATTTGTCGGATATGTAGATGGCCTGTGACCCTAATGCTATTTCTAGACGTTTCCCGTCTGGATTTTACGGATTTTAAGTGTTTCACATTTCTATAGGTTTCTACCTGCTTTTAGGTGTTGCTGTTGGCACTTTGCATTCGAGCATGAAGTTTACGCCAAACACAGGGAATTGCAACATCTAAAAGGAGACCGCCTTCAAAAGCACACACGGGAAGCACGAAAGAGAGACACGAAGCACAACAACACTCGAAAAAACGGCAAAAAATCGTAGAATCGCGACGAAAAACACCTAGAATTAGCAATACGGCGGCTTCCCCTTGCTCCGTAGAGGGTTACGATATCCCCGCGAACGTGTGCATCGCGGGAAACCGGGGGGAGAAACGAAGATCCTTTGAACTTTCTTGAATATGAGGTGGTAAACAATATCATAAACTTTCACCGTAAGCGTTTTCTGGATTATAAACAGCGTGAGCTCGTCCAGCACTGCAACGTGAGAAAACATTTCGCTTATCTTAGAAAACGCCTTAATGAGGGTGTTTGCTCCCACTTGTCCTGCAATGAGGGGACACATCCAACAACAGCCGCTGAAGAAGCCGAAGCGTTAGCATATTATTTTGCAGAAATTTTTTCTCATTCTGACACTGATATCCCCCACATAGATTCGGTAGTTGCCGATGATTGTCTTACTCCGCTTATCAGTGTCACAGTTGGCTGCAAGCACCTAAAAAGAATAAAAGCCTCGACTGCTTTGCCTTCTGATGGTATTCCAGTCATTTTCTTCGGGACTTTTTCTCGATACCTTGCAACCCCGTTACCCCACCTTTTAAGATATCTTTAATGCTCGGTTGCGGAAGAAATCTATCATCACAGCAATCCCAAAAACCGTCAATGCCTCTACCCCAAAAAAACTTCCGGCCCACTAGTATCACTTTGGCTTTATGAAGAATTCCTCTACATGTCTGCAGTTACTAGAGGGCACTCATGAATGGTTCAATGCAATGATATTCAGAAAGCTGTGGAAAATATTTATTTTGATCTAAGCATGGCTTTCGATACTGTTGTTCATTCCCGTCTCCAGCAAAAATTGAAAGCCTAAGCATCAATGGAGGGCTTCTCCGCTTCTGTTGCATCCCAATTTGATCGACTTGAGTTCAGCTTTCAGCTTTTAAATCTTCGGCTCCAATCTATGCGGATATTTTATGGATCAGTCTGTGTGCATTGAATATAATAAAATAAAATAAGGCAAGCTTCGATATGATGTACAACAATGTAAACATCCGATGAACAATACACCAAAAACAGTAAATAAATAATGTGCGGAAAAAAAAACGGAATTTATTTGTAACACGCTACTACTTTCCTATTTATCATTCGGACCTTTTCTGAAGTAGAGCGGGACATCTTCCTACAGTACCGGCCAATTAGTACAGTGGGGATATAAAGCCAGTTCCGAATCTATTTGAATCTAGGCATTGCCCACTCGACTTTCTCTCTTTTAATTTCGTCCTTCCTGTGAAGCGTCCTCGATTCGTGGTGCAGCTGAATGAATACACTGGAAATTCTAACAGATGTCTAGGTTGAGTTGAGTGGAGGACACACCATTTCCATCCGAAGAATTCCAGCCTCCGCGTTGCTAAAGTGCGTATTGCGAGATTAAGGTTTACCAATGAAGGGTGGCGTCTTTCGAAGATTTTCCACTCCCTTCTGAAGCTCAGACAATTTTACCCATACTCATGTTCTCTAGTAGCTGAACTGCTATTCATGGTAGTTCTCAGTAGCGTTCGTCGTTGTCGTTCGGTACTCGTGCACCTGGTAATTACACCGCTTGTTTTCGTATGGGTACTGCGTCTAAGTGATATGCAAGTAACTTAGGAATTTCTTGCATAGCACGTATGCTGGATTATTTTCATACACCGACGGCGCCCTCAGAGTGTTTGTCAACCCGAGCTTGTCTCTCGGGAGAAGCAGTATCCCCTCTAAAGTACGCCACCGTCGTACGACTAGCGTATCCCTTTCTTCTCTTCCTAGAATTTGGAAAATGCAGAGTGCGTCCCACTCGCTCACGTTCGTCTAGCATCGGTGCCAAAAGCATCCTGCGAGAAATCACTCGGAAAACCCTCTCATCGCGGCGTTTGCTGTTACCTGAAAAGAAATCATTGATGGTAAAGAGTCTCCGCAAAGTCCACAATTATTCTATGTCGTGGTTGTGCTCCTATTTCTTCTGCGTCTGCAGTTTACAACACTTCTTTGAGACTTCCAAAGATGATCATGCTGTCATCCACCGTCTTGCGCCTTGTCAATGCGAATAAAATGAATGCCGTTTTACTTCAATATTAAGGAGGTTCCCATTTGAACTTAAACTACCATGAATCATAGCCTGCTCTGCAAGGATAGTTACAACCACATAATAACCATCGAGCCGACGTGTATTACCTCACTTTCCCCCTTGAAAGAGGTAGATTCCATTCTTTAGATTATCGGATTACTATATTTAATAGGTTCTGTAGTTTCGTGCGATCATTATCACGAGTAATTATGCAGTAAATTCTTAAACCATCCGCAAAAGCGGGGGCGGCAATGAGGTACCCACACCTGTACCTCTAGCCGCAATTAGTGGGTGCGGTGGCCACTAGGTGCCAGCTCATGAGCTGCGCTGTCGCTGACGGCTCCTGCAGGAGCCTTGCGTTGAGTGCGCCTACCGACTCCGCCCACACCCCGCAGGTTTCCGTGCGGCGATCGCTACGCCGCAACGCGGCAAAAGCTGAAAATGGGCAAATGGTGGCGAAAATCGTCGGGAAAAAAGGGATAGGATAGAGACAGCCAATAAAAGAGCAGATTTTTAGGGTTTTTATGTTTATTACAGCGATTTATCGAGGAAACGACGGATTGTTGAGAATATTCAGAAGGATGCGGCGGGAAATGTAACTATTACGCCTAAAGGTGTGAGAATTGACGCGACCTATGTTGACCTGAAATGTGTGAAATTCCACACAAAGCATGGAATGTGTGAAACTTTCCCTGCAGTTCCTCCGAAAGCTATTCATAGGGCACAAGAAGGTCAAAAACAGTGCTTCGAGGGAACTGTAACGAGAAAATGCCACGTATAAATACTAAAAATAAAACCTGCCATACATAATCACTTATGTCTGCTCAGGACTACCTCTTCAATCTCGGCGTTCAGCAGTTTGCCCAACAGTTTTATGCAGCGAATCTGTTGCTCGCTCAGGTAATTTTATTGAACTTTTCCTAGTGGTTACAGCAAAAACACAATCTTTCTTCAGGATCCAGAGCAGCTGTACCGGCATCACAACGTGCTTTCTGTGCTCCAGAACCGGTTACAGCTTCCCTATGAGCTGTATTCGGTACCAGCCCAGGCGATTCCGGCTGCGGCGGTGCAAGCACCTCCACCAGTGCTCCAGGAATCTCCAGGAACAGCTGCACAACCTGTGCGACTGTTTCGCGGAGAAATGGAGGTAAGCCAGAAAGGAGTCCACCCCGTTATCATATATGATATTCCAGGATCGGAGCAGTGCTGCGTGTTCCAATATCACAAGAAAACGAGCAGGGACGACACGCTCATCTACAGATGTTCCGGATGTAGACATCAGAATGAAAAGTTTAATTCCATTCATGTAAGTTAACATAACACATAGTAATAAATCTACATCATACATCTACAAATTTTAGGTAACGGGAAACACTTTTCATATGGACCCATGCCAGCTTATTTTGTTTTGGAATTACAATTGAATTGTTATTGCTTACAGATGGCACGTGATAATGGACTATCTGCTCTGGTCGGCGATGGGACACACAAACTGAATCCCATAACCATTCCGGATAGGATGGACAAGGAACAACTGTACACTGTCCACGCTGTGGTCCGTGGTGGCGTAGAGGTGGTTCAACTCTGATCAACTCTTCACGTTTATCATACTTAGACCTGTATTTTCAGATTCCCATTCTCTACGCAATTACGCGACACAAGAATATCGTCACCTACAGGACAATATTTCGACGGTTGCGAAAGATAATAGGCGAGCGACCAGGACTTCGAATCGTGCTCGACTTTAAGAAGGTGTGCTTCAAAATTTAACTTCCACATGGTACGAATCCAACCATGGGTTTTCAGGCAGCGATTCGTGCGGCGAGGGAGGCTTTTGAGGGAGCGTCGGTTGAAGGATGTGCATTTCACTTAGCACAGGCTTGGAATCGAATGTCCAAAGAATTAGGACTTAGACGTTTTGTTAGGGGGCCAAAAGGGTTAGGGCAGTAGCTAGGTGGTGGGAAATTCTGAAAGGGATCGTTTTTTTAATAGAAGAATTGGTTGAGAGGGTGCCTGCTCTCAGATATCCTCCAGTGAATGCTAATCACTTCGCGCATGAGCCCTGTAATAATTTTTAAAATATTTAGATAAAACATGGTCCAGCGGGACGTGCAAGGGTATGTGGTGCAAATGGGACGTCGATATCTTCCGTACAACCAAAGCAGCAGAAGCATTCCACAGGTTAAAGCTCATTTCATTCCATCCGATTTCGAATAACTATTTTTAATCCATTTTAGTAAACTGCGAGGGATGTTATCGCGAAGGAACAATTCGCCGTTCGACGAATTGTTGAAATGTTTATATATGCTCAACACAGATGCGCTAGGAAGATTGCTCTATCTACAAGAGATGGAATATGAAACTCCTAGTTGAAATCCATATCTACAAACTATAATTTTCCTTCACATTTCAGAAAGTCCATTACACTAAACCGCTCCGGAGAAGAGGTCGACTTTGCCGTCAGAAAATTAGGGATGCGATGGAGGAGTTTAAGAAAGAATGGACGCCCGGAAGTAACATAAGAGCCGTTACAATCAATCGGTACTGCCGCACGATGTCCCGCTACGTCATAACAGTTTAAAAATTCTTTTGTAAATATCCCCCATATTATTAGATATATAGATATATATAGAGCAGGTCCACATACATGGTATTTTCATTGTTCGCATTCTTTTATTACAATAAAGTCACTTACACAAGTCGTCAACCAGCCAACCCATGGCTTGGACATTCTGGATGTTATTTTGGTCTCCAACCATTTGTTGATTAAGAATGTTACTCTACTCCCACCTTTCAGCACGTCCGATCACCTGAGCATTCGTTTTGAACTAAACCAGACTCTTGCTATCCCAACTAGTCCTATCAGGTACTACCGGAACTACGCTAAAGGAGATTTTGATTCGATAATAAGGGCCCTTTCCGAAATTGATTGGGTAACAGTATGCAACACCTCAACCGATGTAGACCAGTGCTACGGGCTATTTACCGCCATTTGCCACAGTCTTATCGAGAAACACGTACCTCTCACAAAATTTACTACGCATTCAGAAAAGTACCCAAAATCGATCTTTATTCTTAAGAGAAGAGCAGATTTCCACCACTCCAAGAAAAACCCTAGGGCTGCTTGCTATGCTAGGAAGTTAAAGCGTGCTTTAGCTCGGTATGCACTCCTGAAGGAACAAATCATAGCGCGCTCAAATCCCAAGAGATTTTTTGCATTCTGCCGAAAAAAGCTCAAATTAACCGACTCTATCCCTAGTCTTCTTTCTAAAGAGAACACGCTCATTGAGACCGACGAAGATAAAGCAAACTTATTCGCTGAATATTTTAAATCAACGTACAAAGCTCCGCTCTTTTTTAATGGGGACTTGCCTTCGTTCACCAATGAACGCTTGGACTGGATTGATATATCAAGT
>KN729589.1:0-16299 GCA_000816745.1 Ancylostoma duodenale | reverse complement strand
GGAATTTCTGGAATTTTTCGACGGCGACGAAAATGAAAAGTGATACCTCTGGATCTGTATGTCTTAGGCAGTTCACTCCAAAAGCAGTCACGGCCTCTTCCGTCATGCCTCTGAAAATTCAAGAACGTTGAAGAAACAGGTGTTGCGATTGGATGAAAACTAATTAAATTGAAAATTGATTACAAGACATGAAACAGGTCCTGTAATCAATTCGCCATTCATAAGAAAAAACACGCAAGAATCGAGGCACACTCAAATTCATCCTGTTATGTTCCTGTTTCAGATCTCAGCGTTTTTCCCCTGAGCATATCCCCCATGAACTATAGATAACACTGCGCATGCTATCAACTGCCCCAAGATAGGTGGAAGTATGTTTATAATGATACAAAAACCGACAGCGATTGTAAACGCGTGCGTCTATGCTGCGTCAGCGATACGACTGGCCTTATCCTTCACCATATAGACGCATGAGCGTCAAGCGCTGTATCTAGTACGAGTTGCCCTATCCGATCCGCCAAACGCCTCATGACGAGATGTGATCCATAGCATGTTCGACCGGAAGACCTCTCATCTCCATCCCGAAGCGAGTAGATCAGGGGCATCTGTGTCCCCGCACATTTCCTCGTACATGGTTACATAAACGCAACGAGCAAATAGACAACATCCTTTGACAGGTTTTTAGAATCTTACTGCTACAATATTTTCCATATTATTGGTAATTTTCGAAAACTGGGACATACGCGTCAACATTGGGTGCTCCAAGTGTTTCCACGGCATTCTGGATGATCGCTGCCTGTCCACGCTGTCCTCCGGGAGCGCCCATCTTCAGAAACCGACTAAGGTATGGCTTTGCGATCTGGAAATTGCAAATGTACAGCTATTACGTTATTTTTATTATTATTTTTAACTATAATTTTTACTTATATATTTATTATTATAATTATCGTTTTTATTAATTTTATTCTCCGTCTGGGTCCCCGAAACGGCGGAGACCCCACTTTTCTTCCTACGCCCCCCTTCCCGCCCACTTTCTGCGTACGCCACTGATGTGCAGCTATTGAATATCATGTTACAGTGCAGGCCTAGGGGCACATGCTCAAAATTATGCTTGCAGCATGCCTTTACAGGTGGTTGTCATAACTTGCACAAGAACTTACCTTATTGTCTTGTTCCATAATATCGTTGATAGTAGAGAGAGTTATGCCGGCAGAACGACGGTCCTTCAAAGAGACTTGTTTTTCAATTTGGATGGAATATCTGATAAAATTCGCGTAAGGCTCGTATGCTTACCGTATCGCTCGCTCTCATTGCAATAATTTTTGCTGTTGATTTAACTATCGAGTTAGCCATTCTGTATAACGAATACTGCGGTAGAAACTGCGTGCAGATGTAGCTAAGCAGCTCCAACGCTCTCGTGTACGTCTGAATACCATAACTCGCCTTCATTACAACATTTAAAAGTGAAACAAATGTGAGCGTCGATGGGTGTGCGTTTTTGATCTTGAGAATCACGCCGCGCGACCGCGCCGCTCGCGCTGGAGTTGTCGCCAAACCATAGGGTTGGTTGATTATTAGTTGGTTTTCCTGATAGTTAACATCAAATAAGATGAAAAACTATCGGGAAAATCCTGATTTGCTATCACGGTGGCAGTTCCAGTGCGAGCGACGCTGCTGGGACGCGTGTTTCCCGCGGAAAACGCAGCATCATCGACACCCACTTTACGCCCTTCTTAGCGTATTTCTCCATTTAAAGGCTTTTCATTACTGTAAACTGTACACACGTTGTATAGTGGGTCCTTGAGATGTCGTTGGAGAATGGACATGGCACAATCCAGGTAATCCGCTGCTTGTGCTTGGGTTGTAGGTGCAGTTTCGAGAACGTGTTGAACGCTTGCAAGTCCGTCTTTGCGCTCCTCCCACTTTTTCGAGTACAATTTCCTCATCTAAAAAAATTCCTAGTATTTACTAAGGAAACTGTGCACTCCAATGAGAATCATTTCGATGAATTTTTTCCTTTTGGACCATATCAAGTGTAGAGCACTGTCTTGAGCAACATTGTAACATTGTAGTTACCGTTTCTTCACCAAAGAGCTCGACTCCACGTGAATAGGTAGCTTTCTCCATGAGCGGTATGGGCGGCAGAGGTGCATCGACAGATATCACATCACGATACTCCTCCTGCATAGATTCGGACTCTCTGCGTCTGAATTCGCTCTACTTTGCTGCATGTTTAACAAAATTAGTAGTTAGAAGCTTGGCAAACCTTCGCGCTTTGAGAGCGGGAACAACTGTGTTTTCTTTCTCCAAGAACTTGTTGCCGTGCCAACGATTCAAACTTGGAACGGGTGAGTTACTCCTCTTAGTGATTGTTTCAAGCTGCGACTGCTTGGACGCTTTAGATGATGCAGATGTTGGCCTTTTGATAGATGGTGGTTTATTATAGCTACCAATTGTCGATGCTGAAACCCGGAAGCAAACAATAACTATTACTTAAAATATGAGGACACTAGTCATTTGACTCAATTGACTCTATTCGATTTTTCCCTGCGCATTAATTCAATGGACGGAGTTCCTGATCAGTGCCTGTATCGAATGTCAAAATAACTCGAAAAGATTTTTTTTTCGTGAAATTAAATGGTCGAGGGAGAACGGAAGTTTAAATAACTGGATTGAGTCGCTGACGACATTTAATTATTGGGTGAAGTTGTTGGTTAATTTCTTTCAAACAGTTTGGGTAGTGTAGTGTCTTTTAGAGCAATAGAAAGTGTCAGAAAAAAGTTATTGTTATTGCTCGGTAAATTCTGTTTGGTTCTTACAGAATAGCACGGGCTGTTTCATAAAAGAGTGGCATCCTCGGCCACAATGGGTTAGTAGCATTTACGTCTGGAGTTTAAAGGCAGCACCCACAGAAATATTCGACCTCAAGATTTTAAGAACACATGGTAAGTTCATGCTTTTACACTGCACAAATGTAGGTCCTCTTCGCCGTACTGACGAGTTCCCGGGAGGACCTATTTCTTATACCTATTTACCCGTATATGGTAAGGGAACGAAACGGGCAAATAGGCAGCATTCCTAGATGATTTTCAAACATTTTTTATCATGAGATCCTTTCATGACATTAATAATTTTATTGGTACAATTCGGGGTAATCGGGTACGCTTAATACTGTTACAATGCTGAAAACAGTCGGAACCGTGAAAACCTCTGTTTTCTGAAACCCCTCTATTCATCGCTTTCGAGCAGGTTGGGCCTAGTTGCGCGATCTGTTCGATGCGGACCGATCCAAAAAAGTCGATACGGCTGTCTTTTTTATCAGCTGTTTTGTGGGCGAAAGAGGTTTTTGATCCTGTTTTGTGGCGTTGCTAATGTCTATGGAAGAAAACAAATTTTGAAAAAGATGGCCTGACCAATCAAGTTATCGCAGAAACACAGTCGAGTTGTAAAACGATTTCAGAACCATGCAAAAATTCGAAAATGTGGGAACGGCGGAATTCGACCATAAAAGTGACTGAAGAAGGAGGTTCCTTGCAAATTGAGAAGTAGAAAAACTTGTTGTGCCATACAATGCAAGAAAGGAAAGCCAAGGACTAACATGTAGCTTTTTAATGACATGAACAGAAATAGCTGTCCACCAAATCAGCTGGCAGCGACGCACCGCTGCCGTCACAACTCGATCGAACGACCCCACGCTGATCCTGGTGATCCAGAATCTTGGACATTTGACTAATTATATGTTAGAAACGGTTTAGTCTTCCGCGCTGCTTTCTTCGTCAAATTGTTTGAACTATTGCTAAGGTTCAAAAACGATCAAAACCTCAGACATGAAAATTTCCGTGGGTGCTGCCTGTAACTGTTAACCACGGGGATCTGTTCTTGGCCCTTACGGCGACGCAGACAGATGAATCTTAACGCTGAGTACCACTGCTTTGACAAATTCTGTTGTGCAGGTGGTGCTCCTCATGCTGTAGTAAAGACTTCTTTGCTTTTTTTCTAATTCTTGCCATCAACCTTCTTTGCAGAAGGGTATTTGAAAGCTTCCACTAAATTATTACCTATTAAATTTCGCACATATCCGTACACCTTTTCACAGCACATGATCTCGCGAAAATTTGGAAGTGTAAAACTTAGTTTTCTGTCCTATTTCAGAGACGTACTACACGATTAATTATTGTTTGTACTTTTAGATAAGAAATTAATCGTAGTACGAATCTCTCAAAAAAGCAGATTTGGTTTCTATTGCACGAATATTAGTTGGACTACAACGTTGCACAATGACAACCAAAAATCTGCGAAGCAGTGTCGAAGAGCGTTCTCATCCTCTCCAGTACTTTCCTTCTCATTTTTATCCCCGAACAATCTCAAATACAAAAATCGAACTTATACCGTTTGTCTGTCCGGTGCCATAATTTGGGTACCCAGGCAATGGCTGAAAACATTAACTGCTCCCGCATACCATTTTCTTTATTTTAATGGCAAGTTCCAAGCGTTTCGTGTGAACAACACCATCTACCCCAAGGTGTACGCCTTCATTTTGATGATCGAACTCACGGGAACTGCAAAGACCTTGCTTGGAAACTTTTAATCGCGCCAGTAATACACATCTGGCTACAAACGAGCTCCACTTATCAGAAGTCTTCATTTTTCGAGGATCGATTTTTCGGAATTAGTAACCTTCAGCATTACTCGACTCTGTTCACTGCTTCCCAGTCACCGAATTCTAAAGCATCGGAGCCGAGCTCCTGCTGTAAAAATATCGGAAGACCAGTGACTGTTGTAGTACACACCTTGGTCCACACCTTTCTTGCTTGATTTCTTATGAAACTTTTTCTGAAAATTTCAGATCAGCGGAAGCTTATGCTAGGATCTAAAAAAATTTGGGCCACATACGCAGCAAGTTGTTCGCTACGCATGTTTAAACTCACCTGAGCCAGACCTGTGCAAAACATTTGGCGAACTCGGTTTCCTAGTGATTTTTCTAGTTGATGATGCTTTGCTGGTGGTGCTGTTTGCAGGTGAAGGAGCTCGTGGAGGAGCTGGTAGAGGCTTCAGTTTGTTCAGATCATCGGTCGGAGATAAATCTGTAGATATTATTTACTTAGTTCTCAACGAAAAGTGAAAGCTTCTGTGGATGGATGTACCAATTGGCGTGAACAGCTTTGGGGCAGGAATTTCGTAGTTGGAGCCGTTTTTTTCGAAAAGATTCTTGGGTCGATGAATACTGATATTGTCTGATTTGGTGTCGATGTTCTGGAAAAATTTGGATGATCTTCTCGAAAATTCACACTAACACAGGTTATGTTTTTATAGCTAATTAGGAGTATGCTCCAGAATTGTGGTCCAAAAGGATTAGATGTAAAAAAATAAACGTAATAGTCAAAAAAGAGGAGCACATCTCTTGTTAGACTCGGATCCACTGCTGCCAGTACATTCCCTCGTAGCGTCTTGATTTCCTCCTGGAGATCAAGGGCGCGATGAAAGTCCTCGTCTTCTATTGCACTGCGTTGCTCACTCTCGAGTTCAGCGATTTCACCTCTAGCTTTCTGTAGCAGCAGCGATCCGAACTGTGCCTGTGATGCCAGGCCAAAATTCTCGTTCTGAAAAAATCTATCCTTGAACCATCTTTATGACTTCAAGATATGATAGAAATCCACGAAAAAAAAATGAAAATGCTTATTCTGATAGAGCACATTAGACAAGTGCAGTGCTTCCTGTTATCAATCCTATAGATCAAAAATTTCTAAAATTTCTGCATTTTTGTAGAACATCAAAAAGTACCTTGAATGTAGCACCAGCAAAGCCCTTGTTCTCTCTTCTAAAGGGCTGGTTATGAATAAGCTGCTAACGTATCCCAAGCCTAAAGTAACGCGAGAAACAGGTCTACCGCCAAACGTTTAATCTCCTTGCCAGTCGTGATCTCTCAACCCAGTGACGTATCAACTGAGAGACCTTAAATTACCCAAACTCCGTGCGTTTGTTTGCGAATTTTTCTCTACTCCTGCTTGTCATAATTCTGGTTTAGGAGTAATAACAGTATAAACATGCGAAATTAGATTAGAAAGACAACTTTCACATCCCGCGTCTAATAACAGCACACAGTTTGTATGGTAAGTTAGTAAGGCAATCCTTGAATCGTGTTCCTTTTTCCCCTTCTATGGGGAGTCGAGGATTAACTAGTGTTTGTAAGTTTTCCTTAATTCTGGTTTGTTTTTGCTAGTATCAACGATAGTTTACCACACATTTATGGTTTGCTTATTAAACAACATAGGAAGCCGAAAGTTGTTTATCTAGTGTTTTCTTGTTTCGAAATAACTGAAGGCCAGTACGCAACAGCTCCAACAAACCTCAGTCTAACTGAGCTTTCAGCTTCGTTAAGCATATCTGGGTCTAGTACGCAAAGAGCAACTAGTTGACATATATCACATATGATTGTATGTATAGTAGGCTAAGAGCGAAGATACATACTCACATCCAAGGGAAAAGTTTCAATCACTAGTTGTAGGCAGGTGTTGAAGACCCTCTATGGTTTTTGAAACCTTCGCTTTAGCATTTTCGAACATTTAGAAACGGGAAAGACATTGTAAATAAACGCTTATACTAAGTTGGCTCGGAAGTGTTGCACTTTTTTTTTCAAACAATCACAACATTACTGTTTCTGGGTGAAAAGTGGTTTGCCTATTTTTAGTTGAGAAGTGGTAGAACGTTCTACTAGATAATACTGCCAGAGGGTTTCAATTCAAGACCAAGAAATTATGGATCGAAAAATAGATGTTCGTGCAAGACTTCCGAGCCAATCTAATAGCTCTTCAGTGGCTCACCGCGGCACTCTTCCGTTTGTTCTTCTCAACTCGTTGCAGTAGCTCGTCGATTTCAGCCGTGAACCGTCCCTCGTCCTCTATATCCACGCTTTCGCTGGCTCCATTTTGTGGAAAAAGGGCATGCTGCTCTCCATTTGAGTCGTATCGACCATAAATCTTCACTTCCACAAGTCCAACCTTTAATAACGATCGACCTCAGCGATTTTCTTGTTCTAATCCCTCTTAATGATGAAGACCGTAGCTGAGTCGTCCACTTTTTCCACGTGGCATCTTTGAACTGATAGAGGACTTCACCTGTCGGAAGGGATTGAGAATGTCGTTGGCATGCGCTTTTTGTATGCCAAGAATAATAGCGGTACAAACTACATTGGTGTAGATCGTTTTGAGTTCATTCTGCCCATCTGAATCCACCTTGAAGTCCACCGCGCTGGAAAAAAATCGTTGTGAGCAGATTTTCATCGATGATATGCTCGCATGTTTACATGAAGGCATGGGGAGACCTTAAAGTAACTATTATAAAATTATTTTCTTTTTATGGCGAGTCGGTTGTAGTATAGGTTTCTCTTCTGTGTGGCCCATCATAGCACCTGCTAACGTCGCTGGGAGAGCAGCTTAAAGGAAATTACGGTTTTAATCTGTAAAAATAGGTCCATAGCAGTGGCGGACGCAGAAAGTGGGTGGGAGGGGGGCGTTAGAAGAAAAGTGGGGTCTCCGCCGTTTTGGGGGAACCAGACGCAAAATAAAATTAATAAAAATATTAATTATAATAATAAACGATTGATAAAACTTGTATCAAAGATAACAGTAAAAATGAACTGTTAAGAACTAACTGAAACAAAATTTTTATTTTATTGTAAACCCTGCCCCCCCCCCCCCCTGCGTCCGCCACTGGCTCATAGTTCTTCATAATTGAGTTTCGGCTGTTTTGACCCCCCCCTCCCCTATTTAGGTTCGATTCGAGAAAGCCCATTTAAGATTTCCTACTCTCCAGCAAACATTACAATTTATCATACTATTCCATGGCAACGGGACCATTCTGGAAAGGGTGGAAAGGTTCCCGAAGCATTGCTTAGTTTAATGATCAACTTCATGAAATACATTTATGCATTGAACTATTGAAGTTAAGCGAATAAGAACAAGTTCTTACTCTTGTCTGATCGAATTACTAAAGTGATTGCGTACAGATTTAGTTATAAATTAGGCCATCATTAGAGCAGATCCCGTCTGGTGATATAATCGCTCACCCCATCACTTTCTCAGTTGGGGTGTGTTCGTTCTCCGCCGTTGAAATCGTCACTTCTTGTGCTGAAAGTACGACACTTTTCTTTCTTTCACGCCTTTCTATATGATGTCTTGATTCAAACTACTTACGAATGAATTTGCTGTGAGCAACAATTTGAATCCTTTCCACAACGCTCTTCTGTTTGAGAATGAGGCGAAGTTTGATTGGGAACTTCTCGTCTCTGCAAAAAAAAAACTTTTTTGAAATATTTGAACGAGAAAATTAATTTAATGATTATACCTCTGAGAGATCCATGCTTGCTTTGAGAGAATTTCAGGGGCGAGAATATTGCCATTTAACTCCGTCCTGAAGTCCAGGGTCCTGACCATGCTGTGAGTGTATGGCCGTGGATTTGGGAGCGGTCGTTGACGACTCCTAGCAACCCCGACCATCGACGTGGCATTGTTAGCTCACTACGGGCCTGTTTCTAGGTGGGTGGACCTCCTTTATTATTGCTATACACATGTGGACGTGGTGGGCGAAAGAAAGCTAACATCAGGGCCCAAGTTTTTTGTCTTAGTGAAATCGAGCGTCTTACAAAGCTGAGATCCAGCTCAGCGCTTGCATTCAGATGGTTCTTTTTTTTCTCGAAGTTTTCGAAGTTAATAAGTTTTGCATCAATGTACGAATGTGTCTGAGAATTCGTCCAGATTTAAACCTTTGATCTTTAAAAATTTGAATCTTCTTCCACAACCCTTCGATAGGGAATATGGAATGTGCATTTGTGGAACTTTAGAAATAAAACGAAAAAAAGCTAGGCAGAAGTGCAAATATGGTCCCAGAAAGGAAGTGTAAGGAAGAATACTGAAAATTCCGCGCAACCTTGCATGGAGGTAACTATCACGTTAGAACTAGGCCTGTAGGTGCTTGCAATGAACACTGCATTGAGAAATCATATTAATAAGTGATAGTTTGACAATGTTGGTTTGAAATATGTAAGAGGAGTATTCCAATCTAATGACAAGTCTGCAGGTAAGCTAATAGTTACCGCTGGTACATGTTCACGGTCACTGCTCATACTCTTTTCGAAATACTCTTAGACTTACCGCACATCCTAATCAACCTTAGCCCACAAGTAATAATTTCGTTAGCATTGATTCAATTTGTGCAGTTTAGCGGGGCATACATTCCATTGTTCCAAGGGTAAATGAGATCAGCTTTTCCCTGACTATTTTGTAATTTCCAATTTTCTACCGTGTACGAGTCTTAATAATAGAAATCAGATAGGTGGATTGGAAGACACAATCTGTGGGAAAGCGGGGTATGCAGGCAGGAATTGTTCTCTACTTAGTGATTTGTGAGAAACTCTTTGAGACTACTCTTTGGGACATTTCATACCTCAGGGTTCTGGTTTATAGTTAAAAATCATTTTGCAGCGTCATTGTCTCTAAAAATTTGCTGTTCGGCTCTCTCTCTCCACTTCCTTCCCTCGGACTCCCCTTTCCACCCTGTTTCCCCGCTGAAACTATCACTGATGTTAGATAATTAAAGTAGATCCAGAAATTTTTGAGCTAGCAATATCGTAACGAAAATAAATTCTGGATCCAAATTCCCGTTTGATTTACATTCTAGGACTACAGCAAGTGAGCAGTCGCGGTTTCAACAACGCTAGGGACTACGTACTGAGCGGGCTGAAGGATTTTTTTGTTCGGTACCATCAATAAGTGCCAAAATATAATTGACTGTATGCAGACGTTCGCATTACATAAAGTAAAGTGTGATGTACTTTGCTTACAGTAGGCAATAGGTTGGTTACATCAAGTACTAGCTGTTACTTTGTATAACTCATGACTAATTCATGGCTATTCTGGAAGTTATTAGAAATACCATCAGTGCTGATTAGAGACCTTCTACGGGTTTGAACTGTCCACTATTTGGAGGATCAACCGACCACTTCCAGTATGATTCCCTTCATGCGTTCGTCTAGATGTGTAGAAGCTCACTTTTGCTCTGAGGTTAATTATGACTTTGAACAGGTAAGAGCTGGGGGGAAGGGGGTCACATTTGGGAGACAACGGCGGGATAACCGAGGGTATCGCTAGGACCACCATGGTATAAGAGTTTGAGCGTTAGTGGATGAATTAAAGATTCCATTTCACAAAGCGTATCATGTCTTACATGTCCTTTAGAAGAATTTTTATCTGAGGAGATATGACTCGCATCAAAAAAGAAAACAACCTGGATTGTATCAACGGGCAACGCATATGAAATAACACCGAGCACGTACGGCAGGAAAAATCATAGGATACATATAACAAAGAAAGAAAGCAACTCGTTTTCGGAGGGTAGATACCGCGAGACGTCTCGTACTCTAAGGCAACGATAGACCTTCGTCGTAGACTTGTGAAGAAATTCATACATCCCCATAGTGTATACACGACTAGCGTACTAGTGAACGGGCAGTGTTAAAAGAAATGCGAAAAATGTATCAGTTAATAGATAGTTAGACATGGCTAGTGCTGGCAAAAAAAAAAGAGAGGCAAAAAAAAAATGAGCGAATAAGGCACGATATGAGGTGATGAGTGAGAGAAAGGCTGACTATGAAGAGCAGCTGACGCATTCGAGGGTAACAGGAAGCACTCCTTCGGTCACTACTGCTACTTCTCGTGCGCACTTTGACTCCAACGGCTCCGAAGTCATGGAACACTGAAAAATGTCGTCTTCTTACACCTTATTTATTCGTCTACAGGTATGGCAATGCTCCATGTGGAGTATAGCACCTTCCGTCGTCGTCTAGGCGGCATCGATTATAACACTTATCGATCATTGGTGATCGCGCAGCAGCCGCGCCTGTGATGCCGCGCCCAGAATCGATAAGTGTCGGAATCGATATCGCCATCGACATCGCCAGAGGGTGCTATACTCCACATGGAGAATAGCAGCAGCCTAGTGTGAATAAACCTACAGAGTGTTGTTGGCTGTTGTATTGAGCCATTGTGCATCGTCTGGCATAACATGCCTGAGCGCACTCGCCAATGGATGTGACGCTCTCGGCGTGAGTGAAATCCGGCAACACCCGATCAGGTGTCACAGTCCGGATATTATATGTACACGCTAAAAAAATAAGTTCACTAGCTGTTGTAAACGGCCGAAAAAAACCGGAATGATGTGGACTTACGGCTGCATTTGATGCAGGAAATTACGAAAGGATTAAGAGCAGCATGTTGTGGAACGTAGTCAGCGTTGTTTCCACACACATTAGCGTCCGACGTGAGCAGACACACACCGTTTGAAATGTTCCCAGAAGGACTAGCAATGAATCCAGCGGTGGAACATCCTCCCTATAACGATCACCAATTCTCGAATGGGACATATCCAACATTCCTTCACGAGTGGCTTACCGCTTCAAAGCATTTCTTGGCACAATCCGCCGGCGTACGAGCGGGAACGTCGTTGGTGATGTTGAGGCGAGGAAGACTGCCAACAGGTAGAGTCTGGAACTCTAGGCGTCCGTCACATCTTGGCGAGACTCCTGGAAATGATAAAGTTCACTAGCTGATGGAGTGAATCTCTAGCAGGGCATATATTGCAAGTGGCGAGCCCTTTCCTCTCCCAAAAATTCCATTCAAAATTTCTCTAAATTGGTGACTAATAATCGCAGAATTCTTTATGGAAAGTGAAGGCTTCCTAGGTTGAGCTCATGACTTCCCGTATTGTAATTTGATTACTGACACTGGGTCTTCCAGAAATGCAACCCTATTTGTCCGCTGATGACAAATTTCTGGGATGTAAATGACCATTCCGTTTGTTAATGCTGTACTTAATGGAAATCAGCTTCTCTTCCTCTTCGTAGCAGACCGTCATAGGTGGCTTAAAGTAGCGAAATAGTGGACCTGCTCCTAGGATAAGCAAAAAAGAACAACACAGAGAACGTTTGGTAGGCTAAAGTGAAAAAAAAAACACAAAAGATGATAACCAGAACGAAAACAGCAGGTCGAAGAGCTTTGGTTCGCCGTCTACTTTTTGTTGCCTGGCCTATTCACGCAGTACTTGTAAACAAGTCGGATCGTTCAGCGCTTTCTCCATCCGTGGCCCATCTTGGACAAAACACCACAAATTTAAAGTAAAGCTACAGACTTTCATTCGTGATATATGACGCTGCTAACTAATTTGTCCTAGTAAAAATGCAAAGTAGAGAATGAATGGCAAAATCCGAACGGTTCGAGTTATGCCACCATTTCATTTTCACTGTGCCATACTACGAACGGTTCGGATTGTGGCCACTCATTCCCAACTTGCAATTTTAACGCGGACAAATTAGTTGGCAGCGTCACATATAGTCTACTTTCGTATTACACTCACTGATTTATTCCTTAGGTGGACGTCTATCCATTAAATTGTGGAGGAAGCATGTTTTTTTACGTTTTGCCAGAGCTCTTTTATTTACAGCCTTCACAGATGGCAACCACAGAAGAAGTAACCCGTACCTTCGTGGGTGGGGACAACGGTGTTGAGATCATCCATGTTGAATCCGTTGAGGTTTGTAATGTCTACCTGTTCTTTCTGCCCTATGAAAGCCGCCGAATTTGGGTCTGAAACTGCTGCATTTTTTTGAATGTCATTCAGCAAGTAGAGAAAAGATCACTTCTACATAGTGCTCTAGGTAGCCTTCTAATTTAGATGAAACGAAAGAGTCAACAATACTACGTATGGAAATTAGGGAACTGATGTAACAAAGGTTCAAATGAGGCATTAGAATGATGGCAGTGTGACACAGAAGCAAGAGTGAGAAGTTAAGTGCTTATGAAGATACAAGCAGTGAAGAATCGTGATGTATCCTTCCCAACTGAAGGAGTTACATATGCTAACAAGCAATAAGTTTGTGTACAGGGTGTTCTCTATCATAATGCCACTTACTCATCATTATTCCATTGCGTAGAAGACCACTACTACTTAACCTCCCTCTATTAATAATTTAGCTCTCTAAGTAAGCCCATAACCGCCTTTATACATTCATAGCATCGTAGAGCGGGGAAAAACCTTTAAAAGATTTTTAAAACCTAACCTTTTAAAACCTACATAAGTTTCATGCTTTTGTTTTAGTCACTGGGTAACGTATGCATGACAACCACCCTTTTGCAAATCCATTTCATCGCTTCCTCCTTTTTAATTCTGGACGGTGTGGTAAGAACGCAGTTTTCTTAGATTGGTTTCTTTTCAAACTTCTCTTAATGTTCGCCAAACGATCGAGGCGATAGTAGTCTTGTGAGTTCATGCCAATGAAATTAGCCCAGAGCGCCCTGTCCAATGATGCCCGAAACTGCGTCGCGCCAGATTACAGTACGAGTCACCAGGTGAGGATCCGCTGCAGTGTCGTTATAACGTATGCTGCTGTGCCCTGGTTATAATCAGGTATTTCTCTCCCACTATTTGTAACGGATCGCGATGGAATCCTCGGTGAAGATGCATGCTCCACCGTCAATTATCCACCCGAAAGATCACACTTCGTTCTTGTGAGACGATCTTCATTCAAAAAGAAAACCGCCTCAACTGATGGAAACGCGTTCCTGGTGACCAGTTGGAATGGTATTTTTTTTTCAAAAAGAAGAAGAAAGAGGAAAACCGTCTAACAAAAACGAATGATGGCATTCGGGGGAAACATGGTTGCCTTTGTCGCGCTCGCGCTTTATAGAATTGAAAGCGCATCAACACGCCCCTTCGAATTTGGATTCCCTTGAAAATCGACGACGCCCGATCATCAACCTCAGTAACCGATGTGATTAGCAGCTGTCGTAGTCCATAATCAGCCCCCATCATAGGTCTTACGTGGGACAAGCTGGTCTTGATAGGACAATTACCACCCACACGCGCAGCGTCAGGCCGTTTTACCTTTTTGGAGCTATTTCAAAACAACCGTACATGATCCATAAGATGCCCTAGGTCACTGTAGCGCCTTAAGGCCACTGATCACTGATCTTGATCACTTTAGATCAAAGCTAAGCTATCTTTATCAAGAAAAGACTGGGAACAAACTTTTCTTCATGCTGTTGTATCGAGGCCTGACGCGTCGCGGGTGGTAAATGTCCGACAATAGTCTTCCTTCCCCAAGGTCTTCACGGTGGTCCTAACTCCTTAGTTTATTCCTCCTCGGCTTTAAGGGCCTTCTGTTTGGATTCACGTTCTTTTTCGTTGGCTTCAGTACGTTGTGCCTACTGTGTAGGTCCCTCGATTTTATAATAAACTAGACGCTGTACCCGGCTTCGCTCGGGTGTTCAACTTCTCCCGGCCATTTAAAGCTGATGCCAGCACTTGTTAAACCAAAAAATCCTCTGTCCATCGTTTGGTGGTCGGCTTAAGTAACCCCTCTTCACCCCTTCCCTCTCAGTAAATGGGGTGAAGTTGCTCGACTGGTAAATAAATCCTTCTGAAATGCTTGCCTTATCGACATTCAGCGTTTCGGTAAATCCCAGAAGTCGCGTTTTCACCGACTGGTGTGCAAGAGTGCCGAAAAATCAATAAAGTCGACAAATCGTTATTTCGCCCAAAATGGTTGCCGTATTCGTGTTCAGCGGACTGGGATACCCCAGTGGACATGCCTTTACCAACCCATGGGCAAGAATAGCGAAAAATCAATAAAATCGATAAATCGATATTTCGCCCAAAATGGTTGCCATATTCGTGTTTAGCGTGTTGAGGTGCCCCAGCAGACATGTCTTCACCACCCATGGCCAAGAATAGCGAAAAATCAATAAAATCGATAAATCGATATTTCGCCCAAAATGGTTGCCATATTCGTCTTCAGCGTATTGAGGAACCTCAGTAGGCATGTTCTCGCTAGTCCCTGGGCAAAAACATCGAAAAATCAATAAAATCGAAAATCGATAATTTGGCGCCAAGTGGTTATTATATTCGTGTTCAGTGTATTGAGCAACCTCAGTAGGCATGTTCTCGCCATTCCCTGGGCAAAAACATCGAAAAATCAGTAAAATCGACAAATCGATAAACCAATCGATAATCCCATGTGCAAAGTAGCCTATAACCTCCGCCGGCCCCGGGAGAGTCTGCATGCAAAATTTGGTCCCAATCGGTTTATCCTCCGCGATTTCTATAAGGAACATACACACAAACACACACACACAAACAAACTTTCACTTTTATATATACAGATGAACTACCGCTCCGGCACATATTCAAAGGGGCTTCGCGAACTTCAAAGTTGTCGCAGTCGACAGCGACGCAGGGCGCTACAGTCCACCAGAGGTATAACGCCAACCTAACAAACTCTAATGCGTTGTAGAATGCTGCTATTCGGCTGGTTTTTCAAGAATTTTAGCTCAGCTTGTACTCAAGACGAATTGGACTGATTTATTATAAACTTCGCGAACGCACGCGTGTGCATATAGTATTATAATAGTATGAATTGCCCTTTGCTTGCTTATGGGCGTGGCATCGCCCTAGGTGGGAACCGAAGGGAGTTACGTTTTCGGACTGGCAAGGCTTACGAATCTTCCTCCACCCTATCCAGTGAAATATTGAAGGACCGAAGTGATACGCGTCGAGGCCTGTCAAAACAGTAGCGATACTGAGTTGCGACTGGGTTACTTCGCGGTTGTGAAGGGATGCTTACATTTAGTTTGAGTCAGAATTGCCGCGACCATACGCTGCTTTGTATAGACTAGCGCCCGTTCGGGACGCTAGAAAGTGGGGTGGGGCAGCCACTTGGGGCATGTGCAGAAGCTTACCTGCGAAATCTCTAGAAAATTGGTGAGGAAGAAAAAAAAATCTCTAAATGGGCCCAAAAATGAAGTCCTTCTTATGAGCTGAGTATGAGTTTGAGAAGTCCGTTTTTGACGGTGCGGCGTATTCGTGAGTATTCCTACCGGGCCAAAGCATTCGTGTTCTTTATCGGCGGAACTGTTTCCTGCCGTTCCCCACACTATTCGACCAAAGCGAAATCGTATCCTAGTGTTTTCCACACTACTGGGCCGTAGCGGGCTTTCTTCCATCGGTAGATCCGTATTCTGGGGTCATATTCACTGTTACTGTATCCTGGTATTCTCCACTTTACTGATTTACAGCGGACTAATCCTATATTGGCGGACCCGTATCCTGGTGTTATCCACACCACTAGGCCACGGCGGGCCCTTCCTCCAACTGAGCACCCACATTCTGGCGCCTTCCTCACAGTTAGGGCAAGACGGACCCGTTCTCCAGAGGCGGGCTCGCATCCCGGCATTCTTAACACTATCGGACCAAACT
>KN729588.1:0-11924 GCA_000816745.1 Ancylostoma duodenale | reverse complement strand
CAGTCTGGCCGTCCGGCTGACGCCGGACTTCCAGACTTCTATTGATTATTCCATTCTATTGAGGCTCGCTTCGCTCGCATTCTTCACAGATCCAGGAGATGAATGATTGGATATGACCGATTCAGTACAAACGACCCTATGAAATGATCTATGTTTAGCTGGCAGTTGTGGGAATTGAAGTGATAAGGGTATACCGGTGTATATAAACAGAATAGAGAGGATAGTCGATTCAGACACGAAGGGAATTGGAGAGGAAAATGTGGAAGAGAATGACTTACATTCAGGCTGTTAGAGGATAATGTAGGAGAGACGGTCGAAGCGAGTTTTCGCATATCCCTAATCCAGAAACGGACCCGTACCGCGATGTTCCGCTACTTTTGAAAGACGGCGCACCATTACCGTGACATTGGTGCCCTTTGTGGCGCTCACCACTTTGGACGCCCACGCACCCTTATCACTGCGGTGGACCCGTCTCCCTCCACTTTGGTCGCCGGCGCACCCTTATCACAGCGGTGGACCCGTGTCTCCCACTCTGGGCGCCGGTGCCCTTATCACAGCGATGGACCTGTCCCCTCCCCACTTTGGGCGCCGGCGCACCCTTATCACAACGGTGAAGCCGTCTCCCCTACTTCTGGGCGCCGGCGCACCCTTATCACAGTGGTGGACCCATCTCCCCTCTTCTGGGCGCCAGCGCACCCTTTGAACTGTTGGACCTCTTGCACATCATCTAACCTTCCGCTCGATCTCCTTTCTACCCCATTCCACCATACCACACCCGATTCTAGCCTTTTATATGATCTTGAAATCACCACACAATCACGATCACTGACCAATCCTAGTATTTCGTAACGCTCTGACACACACGTACACTCACAGACACAGACTAAGCGCGTTATTATAAGTAAAGGTATATATATATATATATATACTAGCGCCCCTTCGGGATGTTAGAAAGTGGGGTAGGGCAGCCACTTGGGGCATGTGCAAAAGCTTCGCACTTGCCAAATCTCTAGAAAATTGATAAGGAGGCAGATCCACTCTTTAAATGGGCCCAAACATGAAGTCGTTTTTATGAGTTGAGTATGAATATGACAAGTTCGTTCTCCATCGTATCGCATATTCGTGCGTGTTCCTCACTACCCGGTCAACGCAGACGCGTTCTCCATCGGCGGAAGTGTATGATGCCATTCCCCACATTATTGGACCAAAGCAAATCGTGCCCTGATGTTTTCCACACGCTGGGCCGCAGTGGGTTTTCCTCCATCGGTGGACCCGCATTCTAGCGTCATATTCACTGTTAGGCCACAACGAACCCTTTCACCGTCGGCTGAACCTTATGCTGGTATTCTCCATTTTATTGAGTCACACCGGACCAATACTATATTGGCGGACCCTTATCCTGGTGCTATCCACACCACTGGGTCACGGCGAGCCCTTTCTCCAACGGTGGACCCGTATGATGACGTTCCCTACACCACTGGGCCACGGCGGGCTCTTTCTCTATCGATGGACAAGTATCCTAACGTGTTCCTTACTGTTGGGCCACGGCGGGCTCTTTCTCTCTCTTTCTCTATCGATGGACCCGTATCCTAACGTGTTCCTCACTGTTGGGCCACGGCGGGCTCTTTCTCCATCGATGGACCCGTATCCTGACGTGTTCCTCACTGTTCGGCCCTTTCTCCATCGGTGGACCCATATCCTGGCGTCCCCGACACCATTGGGCCAGTATTCCTCACTGTTGGGCCACGGCGGGACCTTTCTCCATCGGTGCACCCGTATCCTGACGTGTTCCTCACTGTTGGGCCACGGCGGGACCTTTCTCCATTGGTGAACCCGTATTCTGGCGTTCCCAACACCATTGTGCCACGGTGGGCCCTTCCTCCATCTGTGACCGCAGTGGCGGACGCAGAAAGTAAGCGGGAGGGGGGAGGGGCGTGGGAAAAAAAATGGGATCTTCGCCGTTCTGGGGACCCAGACGGAAAATAAAATTAATAAAAATATTTATTATAATAATAAATAATTAATGAAAATATTATTAAAAATAATAGTAAAAATAAACTAATAAAAATAAACTAATACAAGATTTTTATTTGTATTGTAAAGTAATTTCGAAAATTTGGCGACTCATTCTCGAGGGGGGGGGGGCCTTCCTGCGTCCGCCACTGGTGGACCCGTATCCTGACGTGTTCCTCACCATTGGGCCACGGCGGGTCCTTTCTCCATCTGTGGACCCATATCCTGGCGTTCTCCCAGGTTATTGAGGCAGAGCGAATCGATTCTATAATGGTGGACCTGTATGCTGGTGTGCTCCACACTATTGGGCCACAATGGGCACTTCAGCCAGGTCAACGGTCAACCCTTATTCTGGTGTTTTTCCTCACAACTAGGCCAAACCGGACCTCGTCTCCATCGGCGAAGCCGTATCCTAGCGTTTTCACCACTTTTGAGCCACAGCACACCTGTTTTCTATCGGAGTACCCATGCCCTTTGTAAATCTCGAGAGTAACGGTAAAGGCTTGGGAGTTATTCAGAAATTTGGGCTAAGTATTTGTTGATTTTGACCGACTATTTGTTGATCGGTTACACAATGTCATGTCTTGATATAGTGAGGCCTTTGGGGACAGGGGTAGGGCAGAAGCTTTCTGGAAACGCGCGCATGTTCTGACTGCACAATCGCTGCGAAAATTCACTGGGGATGCGACAGTAGCAACCCCGGATGAGGCGACCGTGTAGGTCCAGCCTCCACCAAGCTTCGAAGACGGTGCAGAGCCCATGGAACCCGCTCATCTCTTCATTTGTGGTGCCTATAGCGTCGCAGAAGCGGAAGGGAGGTTTTCCTCCTGCGTACATTGTGTAGCCTGAAAGCTTGTAAACACTCCCTCACTCCTATGCTGCGAGACCGCCAGCGAAGATCACCACCCCGTGCTTGCGGGAGAGCCAGCAGTTACGAAATAGGCGGGTCCCGAAACGAACGTGTCTGCGTCCATAGAAGTCGGCCATTTCGCCCCCCAATCTGCGCCTCAAGATTGCGGTGTCTATGAGTGCCGCCCCGTATCTCTAGCCGCTCTAGCCCTGTTACGGCGCTTTGTTTAATAGATATATACAGTGCGTGTCAAAACTTTACGCCCACCCTAAAAATTCGTTTGTTTCGGACGAGGATCAAATTTTCTCGAGGAATGGCGTTCACCATCGTTTTCAGCGTGCTTGAAAACCCCGGGAACTTCCACCTGACCTTTTCTCGGTGATCCCTGATTTTTTATTCGTTTCTGAAAGGAAGATGCTGCGGTTCAAAACTTTACGCCCACCCTTGAAAATGTCGATTACGGAGGATAGGAATTGCGAACAAGCAGGCAAATGATGCGGACTGATGTAGTAGCGCTCAGGAAGACCTTAGGAAACCATACGGAGTATTCAATGTCAATGCCAGAGGTATTTTACCTGTCAATAACTGAGCATACTCTCCCTCGAACAAATGTTAACAAAACAAAATTTTTTAAAGACTTTGGGTGGTCGCAGTCACTTAGCCGATATTTCCATGAATAATCCTAGTACGTATAGATGGAAAAGGAAGCACTGGAACACATTTCGAGGTCGACACGATTGCCATATCACCCGTCTGGTCCTACTCCACCACAGTGTCGGCCGAGAAAATCCTCATTGAATTCCCGCTAACTGTTTCCAAATTAACCAGTCTCCCCGCATATTAGCGTTTGAGGACTTTTCAAGCAAGAAGACAATGCGTGTTCTCCGGCAGACACCACACCACCCTTGGGGTCGTGTGATTTTATCACGCACGACATCAGTCCGTATCATTTGCCTGCTTGTTCGCAATTCATATTCGCCGTAAAGTTTTGAACCGCCGCATTTTCCTTTCAGAAACGAATAACAAAATTAGAGGATCACCGAGAAAAGGTCAGGTGGGCGTTTCCGGGGTTTTCAAACACGCTGAAAACGATGGTGCACGCCATTACTCGAGAAAATTTGATCCTCGTCCAAAACGGCAAATTTTTAGGGTGGGCGTAAAGTTTTGACGCGCACTGTATATATAACCAGGTCGATCTTCGTCAAGAGGTCTACTTCGCGCCTTTGTATTGGAGATATTGCTGCCCATCTCTCAATCGCTTTGTACGTTGAAAGACAAACCTTATAGGAGAACATAAAGTGACTTGCTGAATAGCTGGGTAAGGGAGCAGCACCTGCACACTGCCAGGAAGCAAAAGTGCACCAAATGAAGGTTATGGTGACTTTGTGGGTGTCTGCTGGGAAAAATGCTTCATACAACTCATGGATTCTCTTGCACTCGAAAAGTACTTCTGAGGTGCTTATGAAAATAAACGGAGACCCTTCGTGCTGCTGCTTCGTATATCATAATCAGCAAGCCTTTCGCCTACCGACAACCACTTCCTCAAGCATCTAGACGGCTTCATCCGAGAGAATTCACACGAGTACTATAAAGCCACTAAAATTGCCTTCCAAGAGTTCGTCGATTCTAGAAAGGCCATTTAGAAATAATTAGTCATCTGAGGATACATATTTTATTGCCAAAGATTTGCGCATTACAATAGTCCTAAGCTTTTCTGAAATACTTCCAAAGCAAGTTATGGTGTTTGGAAGTAAGGGTTTGAAAACGCGCATTATTTTTGCACCAACCTAATAATTCATCTCCGTAGGCTTTTCTGCAATGTTTTACAACTTGTCATTCCCAATAGTAGTGTTGTTCTATCTTGGAGAAAAAGGAGATGGGGGAGGGGCTGAGGCTGTTGTGAAGCCTAAGCCCAAGTCAAGCCCAAGTCCTAGGCTTAGGCTTAAAACCATGCTTGAGCATAGGCACAGGCTTAGCCTTTCGCGATTTCAGTGCGTACCACTAAACAAGCAGATGCCGGCAGTTCCATCTCCGCCCACGCCCAATGTAATCAATTTACTGCTAAAAACAGCGCTCGAAACTTCATCATTTCAGTTATTTTGCGATTAATGACTCCTTGTTGTTTTCGCTGGAAGGTGGTCAAGCAAATCAGCTCTTGATTCCCTTCTCTTCAATCGTAGACCTCGAACACTTTTTGGACGTACAGTTGTTGCCACTTCAAATGTTTATGCATCGAGTTCAATTATCCTCGACTCCTGACTTCGTATAATCTGAGAAGGCACACAGCTTTCTTCTTCTTTCCATCGAAGTTGCAGCCAATGTCTTGCGCAAACATTGTGAGTGTCGAATTTATCTTCTTTGGTAGCTGCAATAATATATACGTTATAATTGAAGGAAAGAGCATAAGGCTCATAACATACTTTGCAGCTACAACGTCGCTGGTCAAAACAAAATTGCGCAAGTTCTCTTATCATGTGACACAATTTGCAATGAATAGCATACTGGTGGATTATCGGCTATACCAAAATGATTGAGACTAAGTAGTCGCGACGACATTATTGCTGTGAAGTATGCCGTTGCCCTAACGATAGCAACTGCTTAAATGCAGCTCCCGCTGTAATCTTCGTGTTCGAGATATTATTGGATTTTGGGGTTTTGTGGGAGTTGAAACTCATATCCACTATTGAAACAACGCGAAACATGCGGGAAATTCACGAGATCGTGGTGCTGTTTCCCGTACGACTAAGCGCGCTCCGTTTGACACTCATGGGTCCCGCCAGGCGAGGGTTCCACACGTTTGTACCGAACGACCGCGGCCTGTGTGCTCTGGCGCACGCGACTTCGATTTGTGGTTCCTCGCGAGTAATTCACGATTCTTTGTTTTCGTTGAACTTTGGTGATGTGCTAAGAGTGTGTTCCACTCTTAACTGTTAAGCTCAGGTTCGAAGATTTCGACGGGTGCTGCCTCTAAAAAGGCAGTAATATTCTATCTTTATAGCTACATAGCCAGAGCAAATGCTCACATAAAGCTTCATTTTCTTCCCTAGTCTTTCACCAGCATCCCGAAGGAAATCATAGTCATTTCCGTAGTGTTTTTCCCTATCCCTGAAATTCATGCAGTTTCCCTACTTTTGAACGTGTTCTCACACACAAATGCAAAAAAAAAATTCAAGCTGTGAATTTTCAACACATCGAAGAAAAGAACCATACCCATCGGTTTCAAATTTGAGCTCAAATCTCGAGCCTGTGTCACCACCGTTGGCAATGAAAGTACGAGAATATCTTTCTGAGCCGCAGTCATAGGGCTGTAACGAGTCGTCTACAGAATTGTAGTATAATATACACTTCATCACATTGCTACGTAGAAGTTAGGATTATATAGGGAAAAGAAAGGAGGCCATGGGTCATTGTACAGAGTTCGCTGAATCATTTCCCCGCCAAAAAACACGTGCTTTCTCGTGCTTTTTCACTTTGAATAGAGAAAAAAAATAAAGTTTATCTGAGTCCAAACAGATTTTTGCAGATGTCCTTTGTTATGGAGCAGTTGGATCCGCAACACAATATCAAAAAATGGAAATTGTTGCCACATTTTTGTTCACGAAATCTAACATTTTCAGGTAGTGTTATTGTTGCATTGTTTGGAAAACACAGAGGGCTGAAAAACGGCTGACAGGCACTTCAACCCTTCGTGATAGCCACTTCGGCTAATTTTCCATGGGAAACACTTTCCACTACTAGTAGTATAGTATGGAAGAGATCGATACTAGTTTTTTTTAACAAAATGTTAGTCCTAGTCTATGAAAATACTCGTCTATGAGACAGCTGCGACTCTCGGGAAAAATGGCTTCGTTTTTGTAAACAGGCAGTTTTTCAAACGGCCGTATTCTTTCGCTAATAGACAACGATATCATCTGACAAGATATTGCTGAGCAAAATACATGAGGCGACTTCAGAAAGAACAGGGAGCAGTCGTGCAATAACTTATAGCTTATAAAATGTTATGAACTACAATTTTGCTCTTCTTGCAGACTCCACAAAAAAGAGAAACGGCTGGAAAGAATTTGAAAACAAACTAGAGGGTTGCATCTGCGTCCCGATTTCTCCATAATAATCCAGTATAGGAATGCGCGGTGGCCTGGATCCATCCCATGTGCGCAGCCGACGAACACGTTCTCGAGTCTCGGAACTATTTCTGATGCTGACGTGGGAAGGACGAACACAACCTATGAATAACTTATTTGAGAGAACACCTACACAAATAGGACAAAAATCAGATGTATCCAGTCCTGCTACTTTATAGAGTGCATACTTACCCCAAGTAGCAAAGCAACGAGAAGAACCATTTCGCTGTTTACTCCTGTATTTTCTGCTCATCTTTTATAACGAAGATTACAGTGTGCACCACTAGTTAAACGTGTATACGGAAGTGAGACAATCTGGATTAACGCTGTTTCCAACCTTAAAGGCGATCATCAGTTTTTCAGTTTTGAAATTGCATTCTGATTGGAACTTTAGTATAGAACTCAATCAATTACGGGTACGGTATTTCTCGTTCTTACCCATAATCTTCTCAATACGAATCGTTCCATGGGAACTCAATTAATTTCACTGTATACAAAAATCTATATCGGATGGACGACTCTTTGTCGCAGTTCTATTGTAAATCCCATTTAATTCTACCAGAGGCTCCAGCACTTTTTTTCAGTGGTAAACTGTGGCATTTCATTCCTCAACATCTTACGTTTAACAGCTACTCAACGAGTTGTGCATATCTGAGCATTCTCTTCCATTTACGACTCCAAACTTATCTTTTCTTAACCTTCCACTCATCCTGTCTCTCTGCACTGCCTGTGTGACGGTCAAGAGGTGCGCTCGAGAATTTCTCGCACCTCTTTGGCACGTCACTCGCACCTATGATTGCGGGTGTCGTGTAAAGGAGTGTTTATACTTCGGCACGACGCGACAGTCGCGTCCCAGCAAACTGTTCAAATGCGATGGGTCCCGAGTGGATGTAGGCGAAAACAATGGTCGAGATGTGGTAGTTGGCGTTTCCCATCGCGACGCGACGTCGCGCCCTGTTTATACTTTTTTCTTGAAAAACGAGACGATGGGACGAATTCGCGTCGCACCTGCTAGCAGACGCGACGCGATGGTTTCGCTGATGTTGCGGACTGAAGTTGGCTACTGTTCCATAGTTTCTCCAGTTGTTCTGGTCCAGAACCTGCGGAATTAGATGAATTGAGTTGAAGATATGAATTTAAACGAAACTCGACGCGTGGTATGTGTTTTAGGTAGTAGTTTTGTGAGCTTTTTATGATTTTGATATTGTCTGCTGTTTATGAGCGCTTAATATGTACAACTTGAGAGCCGAGCAATGGAAGAACGAAGTGCAGTTATACATGTTTCATCCATATATTGAGTTACAGGCCATTCACCGGAGAATCGGTATGCCACTCATCGAAGATGTGTTCCACGTACTCCCACATCATTTCCGGGACCCTTTCTAACATGTTAAGCAGTTAAAAATCACTGCGACTAACAAGCTTGAAAGTGCGCCACTTGCCGAAGGACCCTTTAATCTCTTTACGTAAAAATGCACCAATACCGACTCATTTCTGAATCGCCTGTAGATTTTATTTTGAATTTGAGTTATCGAAAGCATTTCCCTTCCATATACTAGACGTTGTTGTACAGGTGGTTCAGGACAGCTTTTTCTGAACACTGTAGACCACGGACGATACCAAGACGTTCAAAACAGTCTGTGGAAACCCATGATCCACCCACCCCCCCCCCCCTCAATCGGAGTGTGCATGCAATTTTGCGTGGGTACGTAAATATGCGACGTTCAGATGGCGCGACGGGGCGGCTCCACCACCCGTTGCGTCGTGCGTGTTGTGGCCGTCGCCGCGACGCCATCGCGTCGCGAAAAGGTATAAACACACCTTAAGAGCTGCCCATATCGGCATCAGATGTTACCAGCTAATGTAGGCGGTCTCCCGACCGACGGCAGAATGCCGTTGAAGGTGTACAGAAGAGGCGGACACCGCAATGCGGATCGGGAAAAGTGCTTTTATTTAAAGCTGCTGGGAACTTTTGATGCTGAGATGCCAAAACCTCACTCACTAATACAACCATTAGATCCACTCTTAACAGCGTATACGCAGTACTCATGCCTAAGTGTATAAATAATCAAGAAAACGGTTAAAATTTATCGACTATGCTGAAGGCTTCTTCGAGTAATATGAGTAAGTAGGAACTACGATGTGCATGATCAACGGCTTGGATCTTAACATTCCAAGGGTTTTTTCAACAGGGAGATTTAACGTCGTTCGTATTTTGCAACTATGTGGTATATGTCTATGATGGAGAGCTGTCGTTAAGCAAAATTTCTCAGGGATCTCCTTTGCCCATTCTAGTCTTTTTTAGGGGTGCACTGTTGAATTCGAATAATTATGATTGGGAACATGCTACTCTAACAGTAACATTAGAATTGATTTGATCATTAAAATGACCAAGTCTACATAAGCTGGCGCATCGTTCCTTAAATTTGCCGTTTCACTAAGATGTGGTCATGGCTTTCGCTGCAAGACTTTCGCAAGCATCTCTGCACTGCTCTTATTTATATTTGCTCCTACACTTTGGACAATCATGTCTTTCAGGAACACCTGAGCGTTTGCGCTAACATGAAGCACCGCTGCATCTATCAGCTAAGTTTTAAATCGTTTTACTGCAGTGAGGCCTAGGTCACATTACTCTGCTGTTCCCAAAGCAGTTAATTTTTCTCAAAACGCTCCTTTTATTCTGTTTTACGACTACAGCATGTCATTAGAGCTTATAAAGAAACATTAAAGAAACATCTGAAGCTGCCCACGAACATCCATTCTCACCTCTGTTTGTTACACGTTCACATCTGTGGCCATCTCGCACATGCTGTCCACAGCATTGCGCTCGATGTAAATTCCTCCGATTGTCAGTTCAGATATGGGAACACTCAGCGGACTGCTGCTGCCGAGGGGTTGTTTTAGCGCGTCAGAGCTTATTACGTCACGGACAGTTCCACGATTCCAAAAGTTGAGCCATCTCAGAAGCATACCGTATGTTTGCTCGGCGTCGAGCACATAGTGAGTGTCGCAAAAAAAAGTTTAACTGTTTGGATTTGGATAGCTACAGCACAAATAATAGCAAGTGTAAAACTTGATGATCTCGGATGCGAGAACCGCTGACATCAATACATCATCTACAACTCATTAGGACATGTAAGCAAACGTAAGCTATGATTTTTTTTTGTGGAAATAAGATAACAATGATCATAATCGCATCTCCCATGTTATCAAATCCTGTGAATTTGCAGCGCACAAAATACTTCCTTCAGATTTCTTCACAGTTAAAAATTTAACTGTGCTGAACCGGAAGATTTGGGTGGGCATTCCACATTTCCTCATCGGCAAATCCATCGCTCAACAGTGTACACAATACACATGGTATAATGCACATACACAATACCCAGGTTAAACTCACAGGCTGTCACAATTCCACAGCATCTTCAGTGATCAGAGTAAGTGGAGTGTCTACTGGCACGCACCATCACAAACGTTATTATAGCGCCAAATTTGGACGTATAAAATCGCTGAATAGTATGCATTTTGGTAGCAGTTGTACAATATCTCATAGAGTGTTATGCGTGTTGTCACTGCTTTCAATCTATTTTGAAACACGTTGTGCATGAGTCGTCACATCCTCTAGAGATACCGAAGGCGCAATTTTTCTTGGAAAACTCTTCGTTCTTGGTGGTGAAGGCATGATGAGACGTTTGACCGTATAGGTTACAGATCATGCAACCGGAACCATCTTCAGACCTCTGACGCCCACGGTTTCGTTGAAATGTAAGTTCGATAAAGAACCACCGTAACAACATGGTGTGGCATAAAGCAGGTGATACTATTCGTTTCATCTCCTTAGGTTGCAGTCGAGCAAAAAAATTATGTGATATTGGCACCCCCTTTCTACTTTTTAACAAGCTTTCTATTTTTTAACAAGAACACCCCGAGGATGACAGCGCCCTAGTTGTTGGAATACCATTGATGGAAACGTCTCGAGAAAAATTCACTTCTTCGTTAAAAGCGGAGTAGTGTGACCTATGCCTTTATCTTTATCTTTATCAAATCCCTTTATCGCAGCGGCACGATTCGGATCGAGCTTTATTTGCGAAGAGTACTGCAGTTCGCTCCATATCTCCTTTCGTCAGTCTTGTCCACTTCGCTATCACATGCTTCGTTCTTCGTTAGAACATCTCCATGTCGTACAGCCGTCTCTTCTCGAGGTCCTTGTGAAATCCACCAGTTTTCATCATATCTTCTTCTCACAGACGAATCGATAGTTTCAGGCTTTACGTCCATCAAACAAGTTTTACACCAACTAAGATCGCTGAAGTTGAAACTCGTTTAAAGGTAAAGGTGCGGAGATATTGGCAGTCTGGAGAATCAGTGGGCATACGACCAGCGCCAGCCGACGGCGTGTTAGGTCGGAGTCTCCTCTCCACACGCGTGATATTCCTTGGGAGCGGGTAGATGAGTGGTCGACCGCTCATAGTGGCAGCATAGTGAAGACTGAAGAAGTGACCTATGCCTCCCTGCAGTAAAACGAATTGAAACTTAAGGGCAATCTATACTGCACACGTGAGTTTGACGCGTTTGCGACTGGATGATAAAGGATAGGGTGAGTTACATAGCTGATGCACCTCAGACGGCTCTGCATTTTGCAGTGCTAAGCCAGTCAAAGAAACGTTAGCCCTGCTAAGCTGTATACTGCTACCACCATTCCCCCGCTGTGTGTAGGTTTCAAGCCGACCACCGATGTCATGCCTTCATGCTGGAGTCCAAAGGCTACCATTTGTTTTGATCGGTGACAACCGTCCTATACCTGCTGACGGCTGCCCTATGAAGGGATTGTGGAAGTCGATGTCTATTTCACGTATGCTATATTCTGAGAAGTTTGAGTCATTTAGAGCTTATCCGTTCCATTCTGTAAGTTCCATGCTTCCTTCTTCTTCTTCTTCTTCTTC